>LR736886.1:4122477-4134472 GCA_902654985.2 Oryctes borbonicus
TGAACTAATTAGATGGGCTAGTTAGACTCGCCAATAAATAGAGCAATCTATATAAGTACAAATATCGATATACAGTGAGGTGAATAAAATTCTACTTGTTATTATTACAACGAAACGTAGTATGTACACTATAAAACATAGAAAACTTACCGTTAAAATTCTGAAGAGATTATGATGGGTGCATAATGTTTTAGCAACACTCAGTGTTTAAATATACAAGGTGATTTCATGTAAATTAGACTTAAACACCATTCCATTCTAGCTAAAAACTAACGATAGCGATAGTGCTTGTAATTATTTTTGATCCACTCTGTATATAGTGATTTTATTTACAATCTATCCGAAGTTGATTTAAAGGAAAGATTAAACTCAGAAAGTCATCTTGAAACGTAATTTATTTACAAAAAATATATATAAAAAGAAAGTATAAAAAAAATATACAAATATATAAAACAAACATTAAAAAAGAAAAAAATAGCACTGGCCCGTTTTAGTAGTAATAAATATCCCTTCTAAATCCCATGTTTTGCATTATCCTCGTTGTAATAGAAATAGTTACAGAAGTAGAAGGAATAAATAATCGTATAACATGATATACGAAATAAATTATGGTAATAAGAATAGCGAAATATACGGGTTGCCAACCGAAATTGATGCATCTAAGAATGGAAAGGGATATCGCAGTGGGAACATTGTAAACATGTAAAAAGTGGCTTTTTTTCGAAAAAAAAAAAACGAAACTTAAAAAAAAATGAAATTTTAAGTAAAAACAAATAAAAGGTTTCCTTCGTAAGAACTAAGCTGATAATTTCTTATCCATTGTGCTTTTAAATATATCTCCTATTAAAAAAAAAATAATACTAAAGTCTTGAATGTTGGTAATGATGGGGCTTGATACCGCCTAATGCGCAAGTGTAATTCTAGAAAATTCTCGTCTCTGTTAAGCTATTAAATCAGAATTGGTTGGCAACCTGTATAACGTACACGCAAAAATAAATCGTTCAATGATATGAGTTATCACATTTTTTATTAGATTTTATTTTTTTTTATTATGGAAGGAAGTGTGCGGTTTGGCAATTTTTATATCGTTGAGTTACGTACATTCTCGTGGCAGTTTCTAGATCATGAATTTAAAATGGCATAGCTGCTAAGTTTCATGATACCATTAAGATATTTCACAAAACTCGTCGGTTAGAAATTTTAATGATATTATTAATGGAAAATTTGTGAAAATTTGAAGCAATTCCGGTTTTACCGGAAGTGGTCACTAACCTTTTTATTTTAAATACAGGAAAGTTGGTAGCTTCAACCGAAAATGTTTCGTAGGCGAAAATATTTCAAATTAATAGGTCCGATGCTATTGCTACGTATTCCAATATTTCTATTCTAAATTCTAACTAACGGGTTTCGTCAAATAGCCTGTATAAGGACGCTAATTTCAATGAAGCGGCAAATATGAAGCTGGCAATTTTCGTATAGTAAAGGCATAAGGCACAATTATTATTGATCGCTTGATGTTAATTGTCTGGTAACGGCTATTATGTATAGTTCATTTGCCAATTTTTTCCAATAATTTCTTCGTGACAATATTTAATTTAATTAAGTGAAACGCATGAACACAAATTTACAATGAATCTCGCTTAAATTGAAGACTATTTAAGCGAGATTGCAATTAAAAGTTATTAAACGCATTAGATGCAGTGTCTTTAATAATTATCTATAGATTAAAAGCATAAAGCACTTAAAAGAGTGCCATAATTAAGTAAAATTAATACTGATTAATGATTATATTTATTCTAGGTTTTATTAATTAAAATAAAATTAACTTGGCGAATTTGCAGAATATCGTTTAAGGTACGACGTTAACACTAAGAAGACGGTAACTTGGTTTAAGTTTAATACTACGGAGAATAATGTTATTGATATTAACGGCCCTGTCCGATGCTATACCCTCAATATAAGACGAAGAAGCAATAAGTAACTTTTAAACACTCAGAGTCACATATATCAGATTATTTTGAATACGCTTTAGGCATTGCGAGGTTGACGTATTATACCCCACGTTCGGGAATATGTTATGTATATTGTACGGAAAAGGCATGCAAAAATAATAATAAGTACAATTTTTTGATCGAAAGTGGTCCAACGAATGAGTTTATCGGATTTATCGATATAAAGAATACGTTTATTAATGTTTAATGAGAAATCCTCGTAGTTTGTTTCGATTCTCACAAAGTAAGTTAATAAACGGGTATTTATTATATTGATAAACAGGTTTCAATGCGATAAACGTAGCTCATTGTTGCAATAAATTTACTAGTTGATACAATAAGTTTTTTTGTTGCCTTAACAATACGAAGCCCGCGAATTGAATTCATTTTTTCCGTGTAGTATCACGGTTGACCTGGTTCACCTTTTTCTTTTTTTTTTCTTTTATTTTACTTCAGAGAGTCTTCTTTTAAACTCACCGGTTTAAACTGCACAGACAGATCCAAATTAAATTTTTTATAAGCAACCAAAAATCTAATAATTTTCAGGTGTACTTTGAAAATTTTGAGAATTAATTGTCTGTTGTTCTAGAATGAGTAATAAGAAAATTACAGCGCTTTATATGCAAGGAATGAAACTTGATTGAAGTGCTTGAGAAGCAGCAACAAAGACAACTAACCCCTTTTCCTGGCATCAATTATAACGCAAATAGTAATAGCAACCTGTATGATAGGCTGAAATGATAAAATTTAATAATTAGGGAAAAACCCAAACGAGAAAATACAAACAACAGAGCTTCGTTTTTATAATTTTTTACGTCCTTTAAAGGACTACCGGCGAATTTTAGATGGAATATGTATATTGCATTGTTATTTTGGACAGACTTAGCACCTAAACTTTTCGCTTCAACATGCAAGAAAATTATGCAATTAATAATAAATAATAATAAAAAAAAATAATAGTAAATGCAAATAAATTTTGAAAAATGTATAATACGTCAACTTAAACTATTCGGGTTATTTAGTTATGGCAGAGCGAAGTAATGGAAGATATATTCTATCCAAAGAACTGATAATGAGAATTTTGCGGTAAATCGAATCTATTATGTTGCCTGTTCAATTGCTCCTCAAAAATCCGCCTATTCTGCACCAGCTGGTTATTATACGCGATCTGTTCTTGAGTCGCTTGCGGAATATAGTTAAAAGGCGTGTAAGGTACGGGTTTTCTAACTTGCGGCGGATAATTATTAAAATCGTTCAGGCCCTGAACAGGTGTCTGAATTAGTAAAGGTTGTCGATTTGCTTGGATGACAAAAGGAACATTCTGCACGGGTTCTTGATAAAACCGATTCTGTTGCACGAAAGGTGGTTGGGTAACCTCGAAACTGCGCGAGCTCTGGACGATACCGTTCAAGAGTCTGTAATCGCGAAAATTGGCATCTTCCACGCTATTAGGAGCCGGGGAAGGTTTGTTAATTCTACGCTGTACCAAGGAGTGTTCTTGTTGGTTGTGTATTTGTTGTTGTTGTTGAAGTTGTGTAGTGGTAAAGTGTGATGCTGGACGATAGGTCGTAGCGTCTATGTGACCCCCCACTAGTGGTGGCGACTGTGTAGTAATCTGGGTGAACGGCGATGGTGGATCGCTTAAAATGGGGTACGTGGGGAATGCGCGCTTCTGTAACAACAGAAACATTTAAACAGTTAAAACTAGTGGGGGAACGTGTTTGGGTGGGAGATAAGCTTCAGGCAACTGTGTTTGTGTGAATAATAAGCATGTTTGGCTGTTGTATAGTGTATTTTGTAGAAAAATATATTTATGCGTTTGAAGCAAAGAACTTGGAGCAAGAGAAGCATCTTCAAAAGTGAAGCCAACATAAAACCGAAATATTTACATCCAGTCCTATAAGAAAGGAGGTCAAATAGAATTGAATTTTTTGGTTTCTAAACTTAACTCGTCATAATTTCAATTCTTGGCTAGATGGTAGAAACGTGCGATGCGTGTACAAAGTATTATTTTGTAAAAGGGCAGCGTAGTTTTCACTTGTATGTGCATATTTTCATTAAGCTAGTGTCTTGTATGTATTTCCTCCAACTTCTTTAAGCATGTTTCGTTGATGATAAAATATCCAATTCGGCAAAAATGATACGCTACTGAGGAGTAGATGCAAGGTAACATTTGGACGGTCAGCAGCGCTTTTCTATTTTGCATTTTTAAACAATTTTTAAACCCCCGTCAAAAATCTTCGACTTATTACCGTCAGCTAAAGACAAAACCTCTGTTTACCGGTTCCCCTGCGCTTGTGGTAGCGTATATGTCGGGAAACAAAGCGGTCGGGACATCCTGTATTTTTCTAATTTGCACAACAGTTATTTACATCAAATCAGCGGAATTTCAGCATCATTTCGATCGGTATTGTTACGAATTTTTTTACCAATTTACAAACAATCGCACGGGCGTTCTTGGTGTTATATTTGCTCGGCGCACGATTTCGCTGACTCCGCTAACCTTTTCCGACGTCGGCGTAGGTTCGCGTTCGCTAAATCCACTCGCGTAAGCAAAAAGTCCTTTCCTCGGTGAGTAGATTTTTCGTTCTGCGACACACGCGCCCCTTCGCGCACACCGGCGACCGTGCTATTTTCCAGCTTCAAAAATTAAATTAAACAAAAAGAGGGACCCTTGCCGGTTTTTCTATTTCGCGTTGCGTTTTTTTTTCTTTCGCTTCCGGAATGCATATGTCCTTTCTCCATTGCGTGTAACCGGAGTTTTTTTCCCGGTGATTTCTCTCGGACTTTTCCGGTCTTCATTCCTTCGTCGGCGCAGTAATAAATTATGGGGTTAACGGCGGGAGTCATAAAAAGTGGTGAAACTTTTTTTTTGGGCGACCGGATGGTTAGGTTGTGCTTTAATTCTCGCAGAGGTCGTTGGTCGTACTGAGACCAGACCGTATGGTTTTCTGTGGGTAATTGTTATTTTTTGTTTGTTTAGTTTTATTTCCGATTCTTTTGCGGTTTCTTTTCGGCTAGAATATACTGTTTAGTAGAGCGATAGCTTTTTTACTAGGCGCGTTCAATAGTCGGAATGGTTTGTTTATATCTTAGGCATGTTGGATAATCCTTATAAATGTTATTTTACAGTTGGTTAAATAGGTTGTGTAAATGTAAAATCCATTTATAAAGGCAACGATAGAAAAAAATTATTTTGATCTGTGTAATCGCAAAATTACCTGAAAAAATCAACTTAACGAGAATGATAAACTTCGCAAAATCAACTAGCTTGATAATGGTAATTTTAAGGTAACTTTGGAAAAAGCACTGTTTTGAAGCATGCATTTGTCAAGGTGATTAATGGTTTACATAAGAAGTCAGCAGAGCTTTTGAGCAACTTTGTTGCCAGTTCATCTGGCCCTACAGTTGGCGCATTCTTCAGTAAATTTATTGTATTAAACACTTCTACGGATTCCGTACCATATAGAAGCATAGATTTTTTTCGAGGTTGATTTACCTAGATTCGGATAAAACAAATTAAATTTATCAACAATTTTTTTTTTCTGTTTTGTTGTAGTACTGACACAGCTTGGTAAGGTTCAGGTGTTCCTTTTAGTTTCTGCCGGTGATATTATTTACCATGTTCCATGTTGCTCTTATTTTATTTATTGATCGCAGAAGAAAAAAAATGGAGTGTTGCCTAACTCTGCTCTATTCCAGGCGCATCCTGTAACCTGCATGGTTCTATAACATGTGGCATCCTGCATGACCTTTGGCAATACTAACGTTATAAGTAAATAGAGACGAGATACTTTGATATTCCACTTAGAGAGGAACCGGACAGAATATATGGCTATTACCATAAAAAAAATATCCATTGTTATTTTTACCTAACCCGTCGTACGCGTCAAGCAGACTTTCGTTCGCTTGAAGAATAGGAGAATTACGCAACGGTCACGTCACGGCGCGGAAGGGAAATGGATAAATAAATAAAACGGTTGTTTATCTTTTTCGTGATGTCGAGGATCCAAAGAAAACGGCACGACGGTACGTTACTAGTCGACAGATTAATCTTTGTTGGCTATCTCTGTAGCTGGCACGTCGCATCGAGATTTTCGGCCATTGTTCGTATTGTATCGTCGCCCCCGTCCGCCGCTACCGCAGCTGCCGTTTCGGCGAACGCGCGATGGTAAGTTATAGGAGTCTCGGCCTTGTTCTGTTCGAAAGTTTTTGCTCGATGCGGAGGAGGAGAATAATACACCTCGGTTTGGATGATAAGGATTATTCAAATTAGTGAGTTGATATTATGGAGATCTCGATGCAAGAAAAAAACATGCATAATATGAAATTGTACTTGCGACAAGGTTATATAAGGAGATCGATAGAAAAAATAAGGTTATATCATATTGGTTTCTCCACGTAAAAATAAGCCTGTGTAATGTGGATTTCATATGCTTATTTCGCAATAATTTTTCCTCCAATCCCCTAAATCTAATGGTTTTGTTTCTGTTGGGGATTCTACTATTCCGAACGGTTAGTATGTAATTTGTTTTAAAACTTTCAACAGCAGCTCATTAGCTCCAGCAAAACTGCTAAGACACTTATAGTGAGTACAAACCTATGGAATATCTTCAACGCAGGTTAGTGGAAATAAAAATAAAAAGAATTTATTCTCTCTATTTGATAGCGACCGAATGAAAAAGCACGTAAAAGCTCATTTCAACGAAGTTACCGTAGAGCTAAGGCAGGAAAAGCGCATATTATTGCCCAAACACTTATAAAATCACTCGTAATAAATGTTATTGCATCCATGGTTACACAAGGATGAGCTGCATTAAAATTTCTCGAAGCACTGGTTATATTTTCTTTCTTCAAAAACGAAAAAAAAACCAGATGCATTTTTTTCATAAATCTTATCATTTTCCAGCAAATGAGTACTAAATTAGGGAGTGAAAGCTTTTTATTTATTTACCGCGACATTTTACACGTAAATTATTTGATTTTACAAACACCAATAAACGCAAATAAACAACATTTTATAGCAGCTAAGCAATTTTCATGAAACGCGCATCCCGCTCTTCTGGAAAGTTACGATGTCACCGTTTACGACTCCATCTGAGCAGCGCTCTTAATTAACAGAAATCGAAAAGAATTTAAGCGGAAAATATGGCCGAATTACCGCAAATTCCTGTCTAATTACCGTAACGCGTTCGATGTAGACAAACGGCAAGCTATAGACGGAAGAGAAATCCGCTCGATTCAGAGGAATAAAACGAAACACTAATAGTAGATGGTAAAATGCGAATTTCCTTCTTATGCAAATTAAGTTGAAACTGTGTTTATTTTGTCTTCTAGTAATTATGGGTAATTATTGAGTAAATGTATGCTATTTAAGTTTCTAATTTGAATTGTTAAGAAATGGTTTGAATACAGACAGTGTTTTTATGGGAACTTGGTTCTTTAACAAAATAAACACAAAATAGGGGGGAGAAAGGTACATTGTTATAGTTATTTGATATATCATATTTTTTAACTGTATTTTTATTAATTGTTTTTTTTTTTACATATTATCCACGTATCAGACTTCCCTTTTAATAAGGTAGATTGATAGATCTTCGAGGAACATTGATTCACGTTCGCAATTACTTATTTCTTTCTTCTTTAACCGGAATTATTTAGATTTTAGCTTTTTTTTCGTTGGCAATGCTTGTTTGGATTAATTTAAATTAAAAAATAATAAATTATTGATTTATTAATTTTTAATTTTAATTATTAATAAAATTAATAAAAATTAATAATTAATTAAATTAATAAAAAAAATAATGCAATGTACCTCTTTTTTTTTAATTAATTAAATTACTTACAATGAGTTTTCCTTAAAAATACATTCTATTAGACACTATATGGCGCGCATTGTCGTTATTGTATTAAAATTAATATATACCATTTTCTTCAACTATTTATGTTTTTTTTTTTTATTTTTGCTTTTTGGTAATTTTGTAAGTTTCAAGCTATTTCTATCGTTTTTTTTTCTATCAGGTATATACAGGCCTACGCAGCGTAAGATAGTCCTTATTTACTCTTTTTTTTATAATTATTGCGTTAAAAAGAACTTCGAGAGAGCAATCATAAATATTTTTACACACACATGCGGCTCTCGGAAGCATACGGGACATACAAGAATGATTTGGCGCATAAATATGTGCAAAATCTAAGGCTATTGGGACTTAAAATCACGTCATGTTATGCCAAGTCCCAAATCACAAAGGAATCGAGGAAAATAAAAAGGACGATAAGCTGGTTAAATAAGCAGCAAATATGCCTTGTACTGGTCAAAAAACAGCAGCATTTAGGTACTTATTACAAGATAATCGCACACACAACGCAAAAAATATCGACACACTTCGCACCACACAAGTTTAATTGATTAATCCGAGACAGCTGTTTCGAGGATACGTCGATCCTCATCTTCAACTGTAGAGCGAATGATGTGAGGAAAAACTAGGAAAGCTAAAAATTCGTTTGTGCCAAGAAGATCTGACGATGGTTAGATGAAACGCCGTCAACACTTCAGTAGCGTTGAAAAGCGTCCAAATACGTTGATTATTCACATTACCCGCCGCCCCCCAAAGAGGGAGACAGGGGGATTAATTTTAGCATTAGCGTATTTCCCGCGTAGAATGATTAAATTTTAATTCCGAAAATTTTCTTTTGTGAAGTGCTTATTTTTAGAGATATTTGAAAGTTTCAAGTTAAAAAAATCACCCGGTATATATATACATATTTAAAGGTCATAAAAAGTATCAATTATCTTTATTGAAACCTTTCTTGTGCTATAAATAACATATTGATGTTAATTCAACCGACACCTTAATATTATTTACTTATTAGTCCTTAATTCTGTGTGGATATATATATACACTATACACACTCACACCAAGTCAATAATAGCACATGTACATATATATGACGTAATGAAATAAACGACGAAACATTAAACGCTAAAACACTTGAAGAATAAATAATCAATCACCAACCACCCTGTACCATGTATGTATAACAAAAAAAAATTTTCACGAAAAATCGAGATTAATATCGTTGATACACTCTCTGTTATTGGTTATTATGTGAATAGTGATGACAATGAATATTATTTAATGACGTGGATTCTTTTTAGTGCCCTTTTTGTTGTTAGCTTGTTTCCGTACCTGTGGACTAACGCCGAGCATCTTTAAAGATGGAGGGACGTTCAAGCCGGCTGGAATTTGGACGTGTCCGAAGTCTACCGTGAAGGCTTCGCACCAGATGCCGAAATGACCCAGATCGAAGATGGTGAGATCGCTTGGGAGGGTCAAAACGACGGTCTTCCTCTCGTATCTTCTTAGAGGAGTTTCTTTGCCGTTTTCGTCGGGGATTCTGATGCCTTGTGGTGATGGTTTTGGACCGGATCCGGTCCAGAATTTAGCATCTGGAATTAAAAATTAATTTTAATGATTTATTAGGCTTTTTAAGCTTTTAAGTTAATTTTTTTTTAAATGGTTGATTCCAATTTGAATAAGAAGTGTCGCTTTCTAATTTTGCGAATGACTCTCTGTTTATCTAATATACCTGCCTATTTTGCTTATTTTATTTGTAAAATAGGAAGAGAGGCTCTCCTCTTCAATTTTTTCTATTATTTATTAGTTCTTTTTATTTGTAGAATTAGTGGTATGATAGGGGTTTATATAACAGAACAACAATGAAGATTTGAAAGGAATATGCAGGGTTACTCAGACGTACCTGGAAACTTTATTATTTTTTAAACCGGATGAATTTTAGAAAAGTCAAACAGAAGTTTTTTGACTTTACATCAAAAAGTACTAATGATTCTATTGGTGCAATTTTGCAAGGCTTTTCTGTATAATCGTTTTATTGGTGTATTTCCCATTATTCAGAACCTAATTCTTTTTGCATTTCCAATCCAAAAAGAAAAGAAGAAACATCTTCAAGCAAGGATTAATTACGGGCGCTTATTAAATGTATCATAAACAATAAAGCGCGACTACAAAAGGTTCGCTGCTAGCTACCCATTCCAGTTTTCAGCTTCGGCCCAATTGGACTAGTGCTCGAATAACAAATCGTTCTTAATAAATATTACTAATTAAAAGCCTGCCTCCTCGAGCTTCCCTCTTCAAGAAAGCTCGAAGCGAGTATTTGAAGCGGAAACGTAATCGGAGACGGAAGGGAATATTAAATTTATTACTGCAGGTTAGAAATATAAATTACAATTGATTCGGCGTTCGGAAGCGGGGGGACCGAGATTAAAATTGATAACGCCCGCCGGAAGAGAGCCAATTATTTAGTAGCGAAAATGATAGATTTAATTAGAGCATTGCGAGATGATAGCTTCGTTAAGATGTCGGTTTGTGTTTGAGATTTGTATGTGTAGGAATTGCTACGGATGATGTACATACATAAGTTTTGGGAAATGATAAATATACACTGCCGTTCAGTGAAGTTCGGTCATACAATAAAAATCTATTATATCACACTGTATACAATTATTAATACATAAAATTAGAAAAATATTAAGCATACACTCCTTTCTAAGGGATCAAAGCCATAAATTATTATGTAAAGTAGAAATATCGCGACAACCACAATAAAGTCCCTTTTATTATCATTCCAAGAATTTCTGGGGAGTACCGATCTTTTGAAACGGGTCGTTTGGGGATTATTAACGAACAATAAATTTAGGAAATATACCGCAGTATCACTCTTGTTTATTTATCACATGCGTAAAGATATAAATTTGCTTCGTTTTACTGTTAAACGTGTGTTGGTGTGCATCTGTCGTTTTTGCGCGAAAGTTTCAAGAAAATTTACTTCAAAATGGCACGTGGCAAGCCTACCAGCGTAGAAAAACGTTCACGCATTATTACGCTGTTTGAAGAAGGATATTCGGGGCGACAAATTGCTGAAAAAATAAATATGAGAAGTTCAACAGTAAATGACATCATAAAGCGATATCGGACAACTGGAACTATAGAAAATCATGTTCGTCCTGGAGCATCTAGGAAAACAACAAAAGCTGAAGATTTGAGAATTGCATCATTAAGCAAACGCAATAGAAAATTAACAGAGCCACAAATAGCAGCCGAAGTCAATCGCGGCCGTGAAGAAAAAGTTTCGGCGAGTTCGATAAAACGTCGACTTCAACAAGCGGACTTTCATGGACGCATTGCCATTCCAAAGCCCTTATTACGTCGGGGGAACAGAGCAAAACGGCTACAGTGGGCCCGTTCTCATCTAGATTGGTCGTTAGATGATTGGAAACACGTGCTTTGGAGTGACGAGTCAAAGTTTGAGGTTTTTGGGCAAAATCGACGAGTTTATGTCCGAAGATCTAAAACCGAAAAAATGATCCCGAACTGCATTGTGCCTACAGTGAAGCAAGGGCGTAGTTCTGTGTTAGTGTGGGGATGTTTCTCCTTCGCTGGGACGGGAGATTTATGCAGAGTGCAGGGTGTAATGAGGAAGGAAAATTATTTTGCAATACTCCAGAATCATGCAGTGCCATCAGGATTGCGTATAATAGGCCGTAACTTTACATTCATGCATGACAACGACCCAAAACACACTGCGTTAGTGTGTAAGAACTATCTAAAGGAGCAAGAAGAACAGCACACCCTGAAAGTAATGACATGGCCCCCACAAAGCCCAGATTTGAACCCGATAGAGTTGTTGTGGGATGAACTGGACAGGAGGATCCGAAAAATATGCCCAACTTCACAAGAACATTTACGGAATATTCTGCAACATGAATGGATTAATATTCCACAATCCATTTTAACAAAACTTATCGAAAGAATGCCTAGAATAGTTCGAGCGGTGATTAACAGCAAAGGAAGTTTTTTCGATGAAAAAAAAATATAATGTTCAGTACGTTATATTAGGCCAGAATAACTTTTTATTTATTTATTTTTGTCTTTTTTACCTGTACATACAATAAAATTGCATTTTGTTTTTAGTTTCGTTTGTTT
>LR736886.1:4169472-4182843 GCA_902654985.2 Oryctes borbonicus
TCTCTCTCCTTTTATTGCGTTTGCCGTGAATTATTCCATCAATACCATGAGGAAGCTAAGCTATCTTAGCATTATTTTTTGGTTTTTGTTCTCACAGATGATGGAAAAGTAATAGTTCTAGGTTTACTAGATTTTAAGAGTATCTTCGATCTGATTAATTATTATATTCTTTAGTCAGTTTTAACATCGATGGACCTGAGTAATTCCGGTTGTCTTGTATCTCCCACACATCATAACGGGTTGTTTTAAATGTAATTAGTGGGGTGCCGCAGGGTAATTAGTCGGCTCCTATACCCTTTTAACTTTTGGTATGCCCAAAATTAAACTAAATAAATTATTGTCATATTTTATTGTGTTGTTTTCTTTTTATTTTTGTATACCAGACTGTGGGAAGAACGATAAATTGGTTATTCTTAGCACCATTAAATTCTTGAATTTGAGACCAATACGGCTATGCAAATTAAAGCCAATTACGGGGACTCTAAGCCAATATTTGCAACACCGGAATTTTGGACGCTGAATTTAGACGTGGCTGTGCCAGTTTGGAAACTGAAACTGCAACCGCTACCCATAGAATTGAGCTAGGCCATCGTCGGATTTCAACCTCGAAAGAATGTATTTGTCATATATTGACTGAGGAATTAGGCATGAAGAAGCTAACTCCGAGTTGGGTGCCGCGGATTTCCAGAGCATTGCTGAATCAGTTTAAGTGAAATAAGTCGGGGCTTTGACTTCAATTAATAACTGTAGAAACTGGGATTCATCCGTACACTCGTGAAGCCAAAGTCCAAGCTGTCCACTCAAAACAGTGGGTGACGAAGGGTAAATCGGCTCCGAAATAGGCGAAGACTGTTCAGTCGTTCGGAAAAGTAATGGCGGCTGTTTTTTGGGATAGCCGTGGAAGCAAAAACAAAAACCACGCTTCAGTACTTAACGAGCTGAAGGCAGAAATTGCTGAAAAATTATAGTTCTAATTGATAGACCACCTACTCTATTCACTAGATCTGGCTCCTAACGGCTTTTACTAGGCTTGAAGTTTCGCTCGGAAGACAGAGAGTTTTATCGAGTGATGACTTAGTTTGAAGAACAATTTGCTATTTGGACGGATTACAAAGATGGGAGCATTGCTGGGAAAGGTGCATAGACTAAGTCCGCAGAAACGAGTAGCGCTCCACGAAATTAGCAGAGATTACACAGACTCGTGTTTTGTCGAGTCTCCGGGAAACCAGCAGGCAACACGAACCCATTCTCATGAGACGAATAAACACGAATCTGTCTAGTTTCTGATAATTTCGTGAAGCGCAACTCGTTTCTACAAGCTTACAAAGGCACTATGTTGAGAAATGAAATTGGTTGGAAACTCTTCAGACTACCGTCGTGTTTTTACAAATTTACTAATTTTCTGCCATTTTCAGACTAATGATACAAACAAAAAGAAGACTGTTGAGAGCGAGAAATTCATAAAATTGAAAGGATCAAATTCTTCTAACAGTTTAAAAATTTTCTAATTGACCTACATTTTTCCTACATTACATTAAACAAAAATGCTTATCAGAGCGTGCTAATCTTTTTTGTTTATTTATATATTCTTGCCATTAACTATTGCTAATGAATTTAACATTCAGTGAAAAGAACTTTCGTTGTTTTCTTTTCGACTATTATTGACTTGCTAGAGTTATATTTAAAATAGATAAAAATTTAAATCCATTTTACTCATTATTTTATTACTTATTTTATGGAGTGTGCTAATTGTTGAATGCATTGATTATTTGCTGCATGATATGTACGCAATACATTTCATTTTTCTCTTATGAAAGCCTAAATTATACGTTGTGTACGTTCAAGTACAGTGGTTTGTGCTAAAAGTGAAAGAAAGCCATTACGTTAATTACAATATCTGGTCTACGTATGATGTATGTGCAACAAGATATTATTAGCATGCTAGAATCTACCTGAAACATGTTTCTTTCGTGTTTATTTCTCTTTCGAGCGGAATATTTATTACAAATAAAGGGGAATTATGTAGGTTAGAGAATGATGGATGAAAATTGTTTTATAATAGTGAAATGCATGCATTCCAATAAGTGAACACGTAATAAGTTTCTTTGTTATTAGAATAAGAATAATAATATTTTTATTGTGTTGACGATATTTTTAACATCTTTTTTAAGAAATTGTGTTAAAATTTTATCTTAGAAACGAACATATGTAGCAAATTTTTGTCCTTGAAGTAATTGTTATTTTTAAAAAGGATGCGCGCTTTAGAAGCATTTTCTCGTATACTGGATTGAAGTTTTGTCAAACAGAAATCTCGGTGGTGCTGGAATCGGCCTAAGTAATCTCCAGCCTTATCGCCCATAGAAAATATCCGGCCAAAACAGGCCAAAAGGTTGTTATGCTTCCTAATCCTGAAGTAGACTCGCTATCCAGGTTAGTGTGACTTCAATCTGGGTTAGTTTATGGCGGCCACTGAAGGATAATCGCGATAGGTTCGTTAAATATTGATGGAAACTCGAGGCCCAGTGTGGACATGACATACACGATCGTGAGTAGCAGACGCATTTACTGAACAATGGAGAGAAAAGAGGTTTCAATGCTGTTGAAAGAGCCAAGTCGGAGATAAGCAATTTATTATTGGATGCAGGCCTAAATTTCCATCGGGCTTACTAGGCAGAAGCAGAAAGTCTTATTAAAGCAATAAGTAGGCTTGCTAACTGGACGCAGTATGCTACGCTTGGCAGAGTAAACAACGTGCAGGTTCTGCTAAACGGAAAAAGAGATCACATTCTGATGTGATTGCACAAGACTAGCAGCAGTACGACCCTTAGAAATGGACATGGAATATCGAAAGGCCAAAACATATACAAAGAGATCACTTACAAAGCTGTTAGGTTTGGCAAAAAGGATAAAATTTACGAAAATAATCCCGGAAGAGGACCATCTTCTCTAATCTAATCTAATTACTATCTATCTATTTCTGACTCACTCTGTATACAACGATTTTTAAACGTAATGTTTTTTTTAGGAGTACGACCCTTAGAAGTGGACATGGAATATCGAAAGGCCAAAACATATACAAAGAGATCACTCACAAAGCTGTTAGGTTTGGCAAAAAGGATAAAATTGACGAAAATGATCCCGAAAGAGGACCATCTTCTCTAATCTAATCTAACTACTATCTATCTACTTCCGCCTCACTCTGTATACAACGATTTTTAAACGTAATGTTTTTTTAGGGCAAACACCATCTTACCATGAATTGAAATTGTTTCAAAGTTGGTCTGTGTAAATCAAACATCTCTCTCGATTGAGAAGAAAAATCCTTCCGAATTTCTCTTAACGGTAATGCAGTAAGACCCTTTAAATTAGCCCTTCACAATCGATTAAACTCACGGCACGGTTATGCCTATAACATACCTTCCTACCTCGCACAATAAGGACTCGTCGAGCTCTGTTTGCCGCGCGCCAATAAAACCTCAATCAAAATTAAGGACCAGATTTATAACCGCAGCGACCTTTTGTTATTGGTAGGTGCCCTTTGTGCGCCGCGCTTCAGCTCGCCGCGTTGCGGCAGCTACGGTCTTCCTCGCTCCCCGGTGACAGCCGATAGTCGTTCCAGATTTATGGCATTCATTAGTCGTCTGGAAGTCATATTTATTAATGACCGAAGAGATGCATTCATTCATTATTGACTACCGACATGGCGGAGCGTGAGAAGAGTATGGGGAGAGCATTGGAAGCTGTTCGAGAGACGCTGGTGGAAAATTTATGAAGTGAACAGGTCAGGTGAGACCGAATAGGAAGTGGTTATACGTTGGGAAAATAGAAAATGAATGGGAGAATAGTTTGTATGTTCGTAAAATACTTTCCAAAGGAAAATCTCTAAGGCTTCTTCGAGCGATAGTTTTATTGGTATTGTTTGGTTGGTATTTATAGATGAAGAATTTTCTCTTTTTAATTTGGTTAACTTGGTTCAGTAATTACCTGATTATACTAGAGCCTCCGTAACTTGCATACGGAGTTGCTTGATTTGATTATTTCCACCAAGATAATCTTCTTTGTGGTAATTCGATAATTACTCTTCATCGATTAGTACGCAAAGAAGTGTTGCTTAGATCTTTGACACTCTGTATATATTAGCACATTTCAGATGTATACCAAATAAGAAAAAAAACAATTCACCGCTAACACAGTTTCTTCATTTCGTTCCTGCGCTAGAATTCTAAGCGTCTCTTACATTTAACAGACGACGATCAAATTCCTCTCTTTCACGGTGCGTTGCCATGCAATGACGGTCTTACGAAAAGGAATCCGTTTAACCCATATTTACCTGTACATTGTTGTCGTATTGTGCTTGAAACTTGAAATTAAATGTACCTACTCGGAAAGCAAGCGTTGGCGGTGATACGGTGCAGTATTGTCGCATTAAAAAGTTTGAAATTTATTAAGACGTTTGGATACCGTTAAAATTATAATTTAATTACGGGAGGAGCAAACCCTTTTATTAAGGAACTCGATAGGAACTAATAAAACGATAATACCGGATAGAGAAGAATGGAAGAAAGGCCCGTCTATTAAAGCCCAATATTTATGACTCAAAGGAAGAGTCGGAGTCGGAATTTGTGGGAGTAGACTTAATATATCTAATTCGCTAAGCGTCCACGGCATTTCAAGCCGAAATAGCAGCAGTGCTGAGGTGTATTGAAGAATTAGACGGGCAACAAATTAATTATCGATCTATTGCTATTTGTTCAGATAGTCAAGCGGTGAAAAAGAAACTAGAACCCACAAAGGCGAAGTCGAAATTGCTATGGTTTGGGTACCAGGACACGAAGACCATCGAGGGAATAAGCCCGAGCTCGTCAACTGCTGACAAAAGCCCAAATCGCTCTGTAGGAATAGCAGATGCGGGAGTTAAAGCACTACTAAACAATGGAAAAGTAAGAAATTTCAAGACTGGTTGGAGAGTATTCCAGGACAGAGATAGGCCAAGCAGTTTCTGATCGGACACAGGCCTACATCTATTAAGCAGGAATAGGAAATCCGTTAGAACAATAGTAGGTCTGCAACAGGATACTATATGATCAAAATAAACTAGGTGTCTGGTTTGTTGCTTACTGATCACCCTGTATATACGAAAGTATTTTTGAACGATAAGATCTATTGTCATCAAACAGTTTTAGCTTCACAATAGGCGCAGTTTTATCATTCCAGAAGGCCTGCTTGTAGAATAATGTAACCACTTAACGTCATTAAAATAATCTTTCCTTTAAAAAACAAAATATTAACTCTCACTTACCACAGTGTATTAGATGTTATTCCGACAGCAAGATGTAGAAATCGAAAGAATATTAATGGGATTTTTTCTTTCATAAATTGTTTGTTTTCTAAATGAAAGTCGCGTTTCTACCATTGTAGCAATCCAATAAAGAGAAACAAAACAATTTGCATATCCAACTGTTTTACATCTCTATCTTCTACGTTAAGAAAACTATTAAACACTCGCGGTTATACATTGTTCTTAAAAATAAATCGGCTCAATATAAACTTTTATTAAAGTGGGAGAGAAGTATGTAAATAAAGCAAGGGATATTGCGCGGACGAAACGGCGGTACGTCATTTAGTTTATATCCAAAATTTTACGTCTATCATAAGCGAGATATATTTAAAAATTTACACTTTATATTCGGGAAATTGATGGACGTAATAAACCGGGTGAAAAAACTTTATTCCTCGATTCTATTTTCGTCACTACAAAAAAAAAACACGAAATTATTTTCCGGCCTAATAATGTTACCTAAAGGTAATAGCTTCGTGGATAGTGGTTTATATAATACATGCTATCTCGCTACTCATCGGAAAATTGAAATCGAGCCGGAGGATAGGAATGAAGGGGTTTAATTTCGCTAATGGACGACCTGTTTTACAATGATTTATCGAGTGAAAAAGAAAAGTTACTAATCACCGAACCTTAGTTGTACTTTACTTCGACGTTGTTTTTCTGGTTTTATTATAAATAAGAATATAAGTTATAAGGCTGATGTGTTGGTAATCAGCGTTCAATTCGCTTGATTTTGTAAACTACATTGGACGAATAAAGTACATACGTAAATACAATAAGAAAGTAAGTTAACGCAACAATTTTTTTAAACGGGTTCCAATTCGATAAATAGAGTTCATTGTTGTAATAAATTTATTAGCAAATGTTTTTTTTTGCTTTAACAAAACGAAGTTAATGAACACGGTTTATTGAATTAATTTTTTCAATTGTGACTCTTTTGTTTCCGCGCGGCCTGTTTAGTTTAGGGACCTCGGAGGATGGTAAACAATATGGTAAAAATGGTAACAAGATGGTAAATAATGTTTGTAGAAATGTCTTTCGGGTGATGTCGCGTAGTTAATATTTTACTTGACGTTTCGCTGACCATGCTGTCAGCTTCTTCAGAAGATTTCTAAAGACTGATGTTATTGTCTCTTGCTCCTCGTTATATATCCTATTTCTGTTCCGCTTTGCTGATCCATAACCGTTCCGCTTTACTGACCCATGGCCGTTCCGCTTTACTGATCCATAACCGTTCTGCTTTGCTGATCCATAACCGTTCCGCTTTGCTGATCCATAACCGTTCCGTTTTGCTGATCCATAACCCTTCCGTTCCGCTGAATCGCGTCGTTCGTTGTATGACGACTCCGTAGTGCTAACTTCCACGGGTTGCTGATCTTGCATCCGTCTTCGCGATTGAAGTTGCTGGCGTTCTTCATTATTTCTAGAGATTCGCGTATTATCCCCGGGTAGTAGTGGCTGGTCCTGGCTAGTACCTTAACGTCGCTGTAGCTTATACGGTGGTCTCCTTGTTGGTGCAGGTGTTCTGCTACTGCAGATTTTTCAATATGTCCAAGGAGTGCGTCTCTCTCGTGTTATTTCACTCTGCACTGAATACTCCGTCCTGTTTGACCGATGTAGCTTTTTCCACATTGGCATTCCAGTATCAGCGTATCCTGCTGGTTGTTGTTGGTCTTCGACTTTTTTCTGCTCTCGTAGATTCCTTATATCTTTTGTACTGTAGCCGTTCTTCTGCAAGGTGTTTTTGACGTGTTGTATTTCACTATTCCTGTGATGTTTGTCGCTGATTTTCTCCGCTCTTCTTAACAATGTGTTGATGAGGGATCTCTTCCGATGAGGATGGTGGTGAGATGTTGCATGCAGGTACCGGTCTGTCCGTCAAGTAAAATATTAACTACGCGACATCACCCGAGAGACATTTCTACAATGGATTACGGTCGTGAAAGCCTACACTCAACAATAATGTTTTTTCCAAAACGAACAGCATGTAGGACATATCACCAACACAAAGCTAAAGAAACATTTATATACATTAATATATTACAAATGGAAATTCCTATGAATAGTATTTACGTATTTAAAGGATCATTAGATTATCCACACAACTTATAACATAGCTTTTAAATGAATAAACTTAAATAATTTAAAACTTTGTTGAGATATATTTGCAATTATGATTGCGTTATAAAATTCTGCGCGTAGTTTAATATCACGTATGACCTTCTTCAGCTCTTATGTGTTTAGTCGTTGTTCCCATGTCCTCACATACTCGGTCAGATTTACACGTAAAAATTGGACAGGCTAAGCTAGACGATGGCATCCATTCTCGTGCTATTCATACAATAAGCGTAGTTTTATAATTCTAGAATTTGGGCACTCGCATGAAGGTTAACCTGCAAGTCTCGTTTACGGTAAAGATATTTCACATCATCGTCTGCAAGACTAGCTAACGCATCATCTGCGAAAAGATTTGTCATATAAGACACTCTATGATATAACCCAAAGCCATGCGATACCGCAGCCTTAAGAGAACCTTTTTCGATTTAGGCACATTATATCTGAATTTAAGTATTGCCCGTCTAGAAAGTATCTGGAATTTATTATTTTTATTACTTTTAATATATTTTTTTTTTGTTACATCCTAAGACAAAAGTAATGCATCAAGTAGGTCGTGCCGACTGTAGGCCATGGCAAAAAATCATATAACAGCACCAGCTGTCGAATATTGTTGATTATCAAAAGGCTTAATATTTGTGAAATAATGTCGCAAATAGAAAGAAGAAAGTTGGTGGAATATTTGTATAGAAAAGGTGTTCAAAACATTAAAAAATTAGTGCAATTGACTGAACTTGGAAAAAGTGCAGTATATGAGACAATAAAGAGGATACAAAATAGGAAAGATATGAGCCATGGGCCAGTTTCTGGAAGACCGCGTAAGATTAGCGGAAACAATCTAAACGCTTTAGTGACTTTAGGACGACAAAACCCGCGCCTAGCGTTTCGAAAACTGGAAATTAACGGCAAATAAGAGTGTGTCCAGAAACTGTCCGCATTTCACTGAGAAGGCAAGGTTACTTATCAAGGAAAAAAAAAATCCCTGCAATAACACCTCTACAAAAGCAACGAAGAATAGATTTTTGCCAACGATTTCGAGACGATAATTTTAGTGATGTTTTATATCTGACGAAAGTTGTTTTCAGCTTGGTGCAAATCATTTAAAAATCCTATCAAGAGAAAATGTTACCGTTCAAGTTTCCAAATTTCCCACAAAAATAATGGTTTGGGGAGCAATCTCTCAGCGTGGTGCTACACCTCTCTGTATAATTGATGGCACCGCAAATAGTGGCAAAGTATTGTGAAATTCTTATGGCTTTCTTCTTGAAGCGGCTCATGCTTTATATCCCGAAGGGTGGCGTTTTCAACAGGATAATGCAAGATGCCATACTTCTGCCTACACTAAAGCTTGGAAGCAATTCCATGGCCAGCAGCTTCCCCAGATCTTAGTCCCATCGAAAACATATGGAGACTAATGAACATTGAAGTAGAACGAGCAGCACCACGAAATAAAGAAGATTTGATTCGGTCAGTTTTACAAGCCTGGACCACTATCACCGAAAAGTATAGCGTCGACCTTGTTTCGGGATTACCCGAACGTTTGGTTAAGTGTTCACAGTTAAATGGAGATTGTATTAGTAAATGAGATGAATTATTTGTTGTGATTTTATTATTCAAGTAATAAAAATATATACCCTCAAATTATAGCTGGGCTTTTTATTTTCCGGATACTTTCCAGGCGGACTATATTTCAGCCAAATAATCATTTATTCATTTAAGAGCAGAATGTGTTTTATTCCATAATCAGAGAGTTTGTTGTCTCAGAAGCTCTTTTAAAGTTAGTGGAAAACAATAGAATTCAACTTTCTATTTTATCCTTTCAATTTGCAAGCACTGAATTCGAAAACGTTTCAAAAGTGCTCTGTATCCGTTATTTGGGGATTCAATATCCTTTTTCGCTGTTGGCGTCATTTTAATTGGTCAAAATTCACAGCAAATCGTGCCTTTACTTACTAAATGATTTGGAAGAATACGAATCGAAAGGAAACTAAGGTCGAGCTATGTTATATTGGAAAAAGCACGAGATTGTACCTATTTTTAAATTCTTTATCATCGTTTCATTTAATTTTTTCGTACAAGGTTATTCGCATTGTAATTTAACTTTACAAACCACACCTCTTATCGAGACACATATGTACATGCACGTCATATATACATACGTATACTCTAGACTCTCACTGGTAACCCATTCCACTATCATGCAACCTACTCGCATACTACCGAACTAGGTGAACTACTTTTAGAACAGATGACTAACGTCAAGCCGTCGAAACCTGCTCAGTCGACCGCGGCAATCGCGCACTTCAACTTTTCTTTTAATTGTTGTAATTTGTCAAGATTGCCTTCTATTCATCCAGAGGAGCTGATTAGGTCTATCATCTAGGTGCTCGCATCACTATATTATTCACACACGAGTCGATGTTCACTTGTTAATTGCTCCCGTATCGCCGTTAAAAAAAAAAGGTTGAAGGAGATACTCCGAGAAGTATGAAGAAATGTGTATTGAAGTGACGTGAGGAGCAAAAGTTTCCGAATTTACTTAATTTAATTTTGATCAGAAAAATATGCTGGATTTATTATATTTACTTTAGGCTTATTCGTAAAGCGGAGCAATCGCTCATTTAGAGATTAGTTATATGTAATATGGTTGGTTTAACTAAAGTAGAAGAACGACAGGAAATAGAACGCAGATTAGTGAAAGGAAGCAGGGCTCTTAATGTCCTACAAAGCATTTTGAGAGAGCGAAAAAGTACTTTCAGAAATTCGATATAGGACGGTGATTCGTCCAGTAAGTACTTTATGGGCGTGAAGCCTGGAATGTAACCGAAAAGGAAAAAGAGGAACTAGGTAGTATGGGAGCCTATATATTAAGGGAATTAAGGGAAGATTTCATCACACAGAAGTGAGAATAATATAGCCTGTTTCTAAGGGTGAAATTTGAAAAATTCAATACGATTATGCTGCGGAGAGGAAACTTTACCTTTTTTTTGTATTACAAGAGAAAGTGTTCAATTGTGTAGCTAAAGTTTGTAGGAAAACTTCACGTTTATGTAAAAAATTATGTTAAGCATAATGTAGAAGGTACACTGCCGTTCAGAGAAGTTCGGTCGGTTAGTAAAAAATATGAAAAGGTTACAGAAACAAACGAAACTAAAAACAAAATGCAATTTTATTGTATGTACAGGTAAAAAAGACAAAAATAAATAAATAAAAAGTTATTCTGGCCTAATACAACATACTG
Organism: Oryctes borbonicus; assembly: GCA_902654985.2. Lineage (NCBI taxonomy): Eukaryota > Metazoa > Arthropoda > Insecta > Coleoptera > Scarabaeidae > Oryctes > Oryctes borbonicus. Next base: position 4,180,170 of record LR736886.1, read on the forward strand.
AACATTATATTTTTTTTTCATCGAAAAAACCTCCTTTGCTGTTAATCACCGCTCGAACTATTCTAGGCATTCTTTCGATAAGTTTTGTTAAAACGGATTGTGGAATATTAATCCATTCATGTTGCAGAATATTCCGTAAATGTTCTTGTGAAGTTGGGCATATTTTTCGGATCCTCCTGACCAGTTCATCCCACAACAACTCTGTAGGGTTCAAATCTGAGTTTTGTGGGGGCCATGTCATTACTTGCAGGGTGTGCTGTTCTTCTTGCTCCTTTAGATAGTTCTTACACACTAACGCAGTGTGTTTTGGGTCGTTGTCATGAATGAATGTAAAGTTACGGCCTATTATACGCAATCCTGATGGCACTGCATGATTCTGGAGTACTGCAAAATAATTTTCCTTCCTCATTACACCCTGCACTCTGCATAAATCTCCCGTACCAGCAAAGGAAAAACTTCCCCACACTAACACAGAACTACCCCCTTGCTTCACTGTAGGCACAATGCAGTTCGGGATCACTTTTCGGTTTTAGATCTTCGGACATAAACTCGTCGATTTTGCCCAAAAACCTCAAACTTTGACTCGTCACTCCAAAGCACGTGTTTCCAATCATCTAACGACCAATCTAGATGAGAACGGGCCCACTGTAGCCGTTTTGCTCTGTTGCCCCGACGTAATAATGGTTTTCGAATGACAATGCGTCCATGAAGGTCCGCTTGTTGAAGTCGACGTTTTACCGTACTCGCCGAAACTTGTTCTTCACGCCCGCGATTGACTTCGGCTGCTATTTGTGGCGCTGTTAATTTTCTATTGCGTTTGCTTAATGATACAATTCTCAAATCTTCAGCTTTTGTTGTTTTCCTAGATGCTCCAGGACGAACACGATTTTCTATAGTTCCAGTTGCCCGATATCGCTTTATGATGTCATTTACTGTTGAACTTCTCATATTTATTTTTCAGCAATTTGTCGCCCCGAATATCCTTCTTCAAACAGCGTAATAATGCGTGAACGTTTTTCTACACTGGTAGGCTTGCTGCGTGCCATTTTGAAGTAAATTTTCTTAAAATTTTCGCGCAAACAGATGCACACCAGCACACGTTTAACAGTAAAATGAAGCAAATTTATATCTTTACGCCTGTGATAAATAAACAAGAATGATACTGCGGTATATTTCCTAAATGTATTGTTCGTTAATAATCCCCAAACGACCCGTTTCGAAAGATCGGTACTTCCGAGAAATTCTTGGAATGATAATAAAAGGGACTTTATTGTGGTTGTTGCAATATTTCTACTTTACATAATAATTTATGGCTTTAATCTATTAGAAAAGAGTGTATGCTTAATATTTTTCTAATTTTATGTATTAATAATTGTATACAGCGTGCTATAATAGATTTTTATTGTATGACCGAACTTCACTGAACGGCAGTGTACTTTTTATTTGTATTAGAACGAAGTACAAGCGCAAGCATTCGAGATTAGCAACTAGTAAAGATCATCATCTTCGCAGCATGAGCAAAATCTACTAGTTTATATTCATTCATAACCATAACATATTCCATACATAGAATAATCTTTCATAGGAACGTGATAATACATTAAAGACAGTCGTAGAAGTCAAGTACAAACTGTAAGGTCGCATATAATATATGGAAATGAGGTTTGATTGCAGATCCGTATCATTGTAACATCTGCCTTATGAGTAGATCTCTTCTCAACGTTACCATTATCTCGTTCGCAAGCTCCTTCGAATTGATTACTATATTCGTAAAATATCTGCCTGCATATAATATGGAATATAATGGAAGTGAATCGGAGGATAAGTAAAATTACTAGAACGACCTTTGAAACACCTGCATCTGTTATAAAATTGCCTTTAAATTTACTATAATAAGCATCTGCTAAAGCATTTATGGGTGTATGCACTTGTTTTTTTTTATTACAAGTAGTATAGACGATAATATTTCCAGCGCGTTTAATTCGATCCTCGCAGATAAACTCTTACAAGCACGCAGTTGTTAATTGCTAGATTAAAAACAGTTATTAAATTAATGCCGTGATGAATTTAATGGCAATTCGTTGGAATTGAGTAAATTGTTTACAGTCCGTTCCACTGAAAGTTACATGTTAGCTGCGGCTGTAAGTTGAAAAGATATAAAACATGGATTCTTTTTCGTGAATTAAAATCAATTTTAATTAGAATCAGTGAGTGGCACAAATTCTATAGTTTACAACAACATCTTGGAGAAATTAACAGTATGAATGGCAAAATGTTGCGTCGATTTTAACGAATGACACCGTAGAACCTCAAAAGATTTTCCGTGATATTACAATGTTTTATTGTTAATTCTTTATTTTAAAGTAATTTAAATTTTAAGCGGAGATTTTTACTAAATTGCACCTTTCTGATGCTCTATACGGGAACAAGGCTTCCAGTTCACGTTTATCACCCAGCTCGTGAATAAGAGAGAAACAATTTCAATGCTGATTTTTGGAAGGTAGAGGTTTTTCAGAGGTCTAGACGGAAAAATTAACCCAAATGGTGGGTTTCTCGTGACCAACCGGCGCCAAAGGAGGCTGAAATCACTTTGTCGCCCAACATGGTCATGGCCACAGTGTTTTGCGATGTACGCGGTATAATCTACGTTGATTACCTCGAAAAGGGCCAACTT
>LR736886.1:4182853-4289130 GCA_902654985.2 Oryctes borbonicus
CTCGCAAAGGGCCAACTTATTGGATCGTTTCAATAATGCTGTGAAAGTAGAACGTCCGGATTTACCGAAGAAAAGTATTTTGTTTCATCAAGACAATTTATCTACGCGCGCACATTTTTCATGTCGTCGCCATGGTAAAATTCCACGAGTTAAGATATGATTGCTTCCGTACCAACCATATTCGCCAGATTTAGCTCTCAGCGATTGATTCCCATTTTTTAATATAAAATAGCTCGGCGGAAAAAGATTCGGCTCAAACGATGAGGTTATTATAAAAACAAACGCCTATTTTGCAGGGTTGGAGAAATCGTGGTTTTTGGGTGCGATGCAAAAGACAAAAAAGCGTTGAACTAAGTATATCGATCTGAAAGGAGACTGCGTTGAAAAATAAAGTGAAACCACTCTATCGTCCAACATGGTCATGGTCACAGTGTTTTGGGATGTACGCGGTATAATCTACGTTGATTACCTCGAAAAGTTCCAACTTATTGGATCGTTTCAATAATGCTGTAAAAGGAGAACGTCCGGATTTAGCGAAGAAAAGTATTTTGTTTCATCAAGACAATCTATCTACGAGCGCACATTTTTGTCGTCGCCATGGTAAAATTCCATGAGTTAATTCCGTACCAACCACATTAGCCAGATTTGGCCCTCAGCGATTGTTTCCCATTTTTTAATATAAAAAAAAATACCTCGGCCAAAAAAAAGATTTGGCTCAAACGATGAGATTATTATAAAAACAAACGCTTATTTTGCAGGGTTGGAGAAATCGTGGTTTTTGGGTACGATGCAAAAGACAAAAAAACGTTGAACTAAGTATATCGATCTGAAAGGAGACTGCGTTGAAAAATAAAGTGAATCTTACACATAAAAATGTTTTTTCCTTGCCACGGTCTGGTATCTATCGAACTCCCTTCGTAATATAGGTAGCTGGTTTGCCAGCATCAGCAATTATCAGACAGTTGATGAGCAACTGCGAGGAGATTATTTACTGTAGAACGCTGAATAAAGAAACCATTTCTGCTACTTGAAAAGCTTTCAAAATATATTTTTTAGCTATTTTTAAAAAGGTACCAATTTGGTAATCTTCCATATACGGATGGGATGGTAGAGGTCTTATTACTCTGAAATTGTTTAAATAAGTTGTTGATTCGCTGCATAAGACCAACTCTAGCTTATAAATTCCAAATCATTTTTAATAACAGCGAGTTGTTAGTGATGATTCGAAGGTACTTTCCTAGACTCATTAAAAAAATGCTTTCCCATTTCCATAAAAGCAATGCACAACGCTGTAAAAATGGAAATAAGTCAACAACACTAAGCCCTTGTATTTTCTAATAGTTTTCCGTACTTCGCGATGTCTAAATTGCCAGAAGCAATTGTATTTTAAATTACGTTACATAACCATCTACGTACGTACACGGTTACTGACTATGCGCTAGTACAAGAACAAAACATAATATCGATGCATCGCGTCCTAGTATGTAGCGAGAGATATTTGGACTTCTTCTTCGATGTGTACACACGTATATGTAGTCGTTATTGGCGCATTTCCAAACGACAACGAACATAAAAATTGGAACATGCAAATAAACTTTGTATGCGGCGTCCTAAATTGAACGAAATTCTGCCATCGAATCGGATAGATAACGTTCTCATATTTTATGTATCTGAGAATAATGCAGACGCACGGCGGTTCCAGCATGCAAAAAAAACTAGCGCAATATGAGTTTGTACTCAATCATAGCAGATTTTCAATTCCGTTTTGTATGACGCAATGTATTTTATATACTGCAAGACATCGTAATATAGAAAAATAGTACTTGTGCTTCATTGTTAAGTAGGAGGTGATCTTTATTTTCACGCAAAAACAATATAGGTGGAGACATATGAGCTTTGGAGGCATACTCATTACTTGACTGAAAATAAAGGTTCAACCAAAGTTATCTAGGCTTCTTTCCTGTTCCTTAGTTACGTGTTTCGAGGACTCATAGCGGTTTGTTGCTTTCTTTTCGACATCTGGTACATTGGGAAACTTATTTAGATAAAGTAAAACACAAAGCGTGCCTGGTTGTATTCTCTTGAGGAACGAATACATGTTTCGCTAAAGTTGCCCAAAAGTTTTGCGTAAAATAAGATTCAACATGTCATTTTGGTTGATTTTTTTGGAAACTAAACCTATTGTACGGCAGCATATATATATATGAATAAATAAAACTTGCGTTGGAGAATACCCTAATACCTAGTGAGGGTTGGTGTACAGGTAATAATGCAGCACTAAGAAAACTATTTTTTTTTAACATACGCCCAGAGGAGCTACATAATAGACATTTTTTCTACATTCAATTAATCTTATCTGGGAAATATCACATCGATGAACTTGCGGTGATGGTAATTAATTTTTGTTATAGTTTGAGAGCTCCCCGATAAAAACTTAGACGCGGTAAGATGTTTTAAGGGTTTTGAGGGTTACAACATTTCTTTGCGAAACTAGCAAGATGTCTAATTAAGTTTTTATTCATAAAAGTAAAATAAACTTAAAACTATCTCCTCCAGAAATATATGAACTGAATAATAAATTATTACTCCAATGTTTAAACAATTTCTGCAACAAAAATTTAGACGCTCTGTTGCAAATGTGAAACAAAAATCAACAAATGAGTGATCAGTAATGCGTAGATCCTCCATTGTTCTTTATCACTTCCAATAGTCTGTTATTAATAGATTTATATAAATTTAACACATAATTTTGAGGGATATTCCGCCATTCAGTCACTATTGAAGTTTTCAGTTCCTGTACCGTGAAATATTGACGGCCTCCGCCACAAACGCGACGTGCCAATTCACCCCACATGTTTTCAATAATGTTTAAGTCTGGTGACCGCGCCGGCCACTGTAAAGTTTTAATCTTTTTCTCTTTATATCATTCAGTAATGGTTTTTGCTTTATGAATTGGCGCGTTATCTTGCTGAAAAACAAAATTGCGCCTGGCCCATTGGTTTCCAAAACGTAGAAGATTGTCACGCAATAAGTGTTATACGTCACAGATGTCATTTTGTTTGTGCAAAACACTTTCCCACTTTTATCGCGGAACCCAATCGCTGCCCATATCATCACAGATCTACCCCCTAATTGTTTGGTCATTTTCACTTTTGGTTCCTTTCTCAGATCATGATAATAATGCGAGTACCCATCCGGTCCGTCCAAATTGAAACGTTTCTCATCGGAAAATATAACTTTTCCCATTGTTTCTTCCAGGATACGTGTTTTTCAGCAGATCTCAACCTTGCTTCTTTGTGTTTTGCCGAAAGTGGCGGTTTTCTCAACATTTCCTTCCGTGATATTACCGGTGACGCCTTTAAAATCCTTTGAACATTACGCACGTGCGTTTGTACCCCCGCCTGTTCTGCAATAACTCTCGCCGACGCAGAAGAATTGGATGCACACCGCAATATCATGCCTTTATCCCGCAGCTTTCGGTTGCCCTTGGCCTTTTGGTTTGCCGTAATTTTCCGGATCTTTTAGGAAATTTCTAACGCAACGATCACTTCTTCGTAACCGACGAGCAATTTCCTTCTTACTAACACCATCCTGGTGCCAGGCTAGAACTTCACCCCTTTCTATCAAGGATAATTGCTTTTTTCTACCCATATTGCAAACACTTTATAAAATATAATTTCTCGCGGTGAAATGTGCACACTTTACCAGCACAACCGCTGCATATAAAGAGAAGTATCAAATTAAAACATTTTCGCTTCTATTAATGTAATAAATGCACAGGGTCTAAATTTTTGTCGCATTTAAAATTCCTATTTTGATCTGGGAAAATCTCAATTACCCCTCATAAAGCAATAAATATAATACACAAGCTTTAGGGCAAAGGTGGTTAACGTTTTTGAAAACAAGGACGCTAAGAAAAAGGTCATTGTAACTCCCTAACTTGAAAGCTTTTAATTATCCGCTGAGACGAACTAAACTTATAGGCTGTACTTTCATATTTTCACCAATAAAATTGTTTCAGTTCAACATGTTTCTATTTCATCCAGCGAGCTTGTATTGCTAAATTATTTTAGCCATTTTAATTTTCATCCTTCTATCCTTAATATATTATTTTGACAATTACCAAAATTAATGTACAGAACGTAGAAATTAAGTTATCTATTCTCAGGTAACGAAGGTGGAGAGATACGTGTGTCTAAAGTTACCTTATGGTCTACCAGAAAACGACCCACCCCATTACAAATAGCGCATAAAGCAGGGCATAGTCCTATATTATTGCTTCTGATAGCGTTCTTTATGGACGTTTTTGCGACCATAAATGATACACGGAGAACATTAAGGCGGCCGAGTTGGGTCTTATCGCTTGTTCTTGACATTTGTAGCCTTTGGTTCCAATGTACTTCGTGACTATAATTTCCACAATTAATCTCTAAATTGGAGCTGACGCTGGTAGTAAAGAAATTTATAACTTAACTTATATTCTTCGTGTGTTATATTGATGGAAATAACGAGTTTTGTACGAGTAAAATGCTTCGCTAATTTGTCATTTTAACTAAGTTACTTTGTGAGAATAGCAGTATAGTAGTTGTTAACGGATATTGCCTTGTCCATAAACAATCTAATAAATTTTGTAAAAGTTACTATTGATTCCAACGCATTGCACAAAAATTGAATAATTGAGTTACAAATTTGTCAATTAAAAAATCATTAATATTGAATTTATTTAAATAACAATGAAGACTTCCACGGCCAGAGTTCGTTCAAACTATTTATTGGATTTATTATTTGTGCCGTTGCATAATTGAAGCCTCCTCTAAAAGAAGGGTTCATGTTACACATAGTTCAATTTACTTCTTTTGCTTACTTTCATAGAAAAAGCTGTACAAACGCTGCTTTCAAACGTTAAGCTGATAAATCAGGATAACGAAGAATAATTCACACCTGAAAAAATAGAAAGCAGACGCACATTTTCTATTTTCCTCCAAGAGAGGATCCGTATAACTTATTAATCTAATATTGGTGATTTTGAATTCAGTGAAGGTTATAAGGATAAAGGGGAGAAACTTGAGGCCTGTAACAAAAATAGCGCGTCGAAAGGAGCCGCATAAATTTTAGATTAGTTTATATTAGGGGGAATTACCGTAAAGAGACGAAAACATGAAAACACTCGGATGATAAAAAACGATCGTAAAGTTTACAACGACTATAAGATATCTGCTGTAAAGCTTGTGGTTTCGACGCCTTGTTTGAGGTATGAAGTTAGTGTTTTTTTTTTTTCATTATATTATGTATCAACACAACAACAAATGGTGGTAGAAAACTACAAAATAAGGGTTTAAGGGCGTACCGAATTGTAGGAAAAATGCAAACAATAATTTAATTTTCTAAATCTATATTTTCAATAAACAAATGCATGGTAGCAGTACTCTAGTTTATGCAAACGGTGCATCGATTTTAGTGAAAGGTACGAAGAGAACCATAGCACGTATGGAAGAAGACGCAGAAGTTTGGCTTAAAATAAATAAATCAAATGTATCTATGGACGTATTGTATGTGAGACTTAGTAAGGCCATATATATCGTAAAAACGATAAGAGATGTGTGCAAAACTTACCCTCGTAGTGCAGTTGGTCGGCTGACGATCGGCCTTTAGATGGGACAACGTCGTACGGTCGGCGCAATATCCGTGAGGTCGGTAGAATGTCAGTAAACTATACAAAACCAATGATATTTTTCTAACGTTGCGTATCGGTTGAGTCTAGGTCAGCAAAATCAGTTAAGCATTGGCCGACAATCGGGAAATGACGCTCAGCGATAAACATTTGAGTGAGTGTAAATTAAGCAACAATTCCAACTAAAACCTTAAAGTTATTAAGCAACAAAGAACTTATACATGCTAGAAAGCGTTATTGTGCTCCGGATATTGATCACCGTGGGACGAAGCGGATTCTGGTCGTGAGTGTTTTGTATACGGTGACGCTGGGGAAAATACGTAAGACTGCGTTCCGAACTCGATATCGTACAGAACTTGTTGGATTTGTATTCGGGCCTTCGCATTTTGTTGAGCAGTTAACCGTTTGAAGGTTGGCAATAAACTCATAAGGAAACTTTCATCGTAATCCGTTTCCTTAAATAAACTGTTTAGGATTTTATCTCCCGCGGAATCAGCAGCTGTTGCTCTCCTTTTAACACCAACGCCCCTGTTTCCTGAGGCAAGCTCCTGCTCGGCGTTACTATTTTGTTCTAGCGGTATGATGGTTGGTTTCCCATATAAAGACGAAGTCGCATTTTCTAATTCAACGCTTTGATCAGGCGAAACTGCTCCGTCTAGAGGGTCGTCACCGGTGTCTTCTTGAAAACTAGATTCCGAAGAATAATTCCAATTAGTCTCCTTAAAATCCACGTGGGGAGCTAGGAATTCCATCTGATTGTAATAGGACCATATCCTCCGCTTGCCACCGGACGAACTGCTTGCACAATTTTTGACCACGCGATGATGCTTAATGAAGCTGTCTCTCAAGGATCTCCAGCGTTTCTTACATAAATTTACATCTAAAAATAAAAAAAATATAGGCGATACTTCAAGTTCTCAAAGCTTTTTTTAAATAGGATGACAACCTGCGTTTATAGCTGCTGCTACCTCCTTCCACAAATCTTCCCTTTTATTTATCTTTTTATAATCGGTTCGCGATTTGTCGTACAAACTAGACCTAGTTTGAACCTAAAAAATACATTATACGTAGGGATTGCAGACAAATATGGGGCAGTTAACGACGGAAAAGCTACAAGGAGCTGCCGAACTTAGAATTAATAATAGACTCGCTCTAATTGTAGTTTGTCGGTCATTTGTTATAGACTTAATATATTTAGATACCTCAATTATTAATTTTTCTTCATCCACATCCATTTTGTTAAATGTATCTCAACTCACACTCGAAACACTTCGTCTGTGGACGATAACGTGCGATGAGGTGCGCGCGTTGATATGAGGGGCTCCGCTTTGCCGTACGTTGACGCAACGAATAGTACAGCAGTCGCAAGGTGGGAGCCAAACATGGCATACGGCAAAGGTGTAGCAATTAATATGCCGCATAAACCTCTACAGAGTATGTAAATTTAAATAGAATGGGAAGTTTATATTAAAATAAATTCTAGCTTAGGCCACGGTTGATAGGCGAGGATGCTGTCCTACCTGAACGGTGGCATATATATAAATATGTAGCCAATCACAACTAGTTGTTGTTCAACATTTCGCGCCGTTTATTTAACTTGCACAAGAATACGATCAATTATTTGTGTACTGTAGTTGTTGTCATTATCTGTTCCGCATGATAAGCTTCGATTTCTGTGGTTTCAATGCGCTGCTGTGGCCATTAACCCTCAAGTACTATCGTGTTTTCAGGTAACACAACTGCTATCGTGGGGTGTTTTACACCCCACTCTTTAAATTTAGCTTTTTTTTGTTAGTTATCTTTTTTTTTCACTTTTAAACCCACAGTGTAATAACTAGACCTTTATCTTGCGATTGTTGTAAGGAAAAACAAAACTTTATTTAAAGCAAAACAGAAAATTAGGAGGAAATGTTACATTCATAAAAATTATGTAAAAAGTATTTCTTCGTACAATTTTTTCTTTTTACAAAATTGTGTTCTGTATTGTTAAGATGTCTTGGTTTTTTCTGTTACTGGAAACTATGGTCTTACTCCCTGTAAAAGAAAATGCCATTAGCATTTCACATAAAAATTCTGACAATGACGTTGTGAGGCGTACATTTTATTTGACAAAAAACATGTAATGTGTTATTTCATATAATCAGATTTTTATAAATTTCTTACAATTTACCTTTGTAAGCATTCTGCGCATTTTACAAGTTGCTCAGAATGTTCCTTGCAGACATGCTGATGACATCTATGACACGTGGTTTTTATTTTCTTGTCTCTATTTCGCCCGCAGATGTGACACCTTTTGTAGGTTCTTGAAGGTTCTGCTTCTTGTGGCTGTTGTTGTGGTGTTTCTAAGCCTAGTAAATTTTTGATAATTGAGTTTAGCTTAGTTGACAATTCTTTTGTTTGGTATCGTCTTTTTACGTGGTCATTGACGAGTTCTCTTCCTAGACGAATATAAAATTCTCTTCGTGTCATGTTAACTGTATGGTCTGAAGTGGCTAAGAAAATTATGTAACTGTTGACACGTGAAATGTCTACCATTGCTCCTAATATAGCCATTGGCCATCGTCTGGTTCGTCTTTGGCAGGAGTACGTCATACACTTCTGGTCTAAAGCATCAACTCCCCCTTTGGTACAATTGTAGAAATTTATTATTTCAGGTTTTGCATTTACTTCAACATTTCCATTGTGATGCATAGACGAAACCAACAAGACACAGTTGTTCTTTTTTGGTATGAAGGAAACCAACGTATTATCGTGCGTAAATCCAAATTTACAGGTGTTTATTGGTTGCTGTTTAGTTTGTAAAAATGCTGGCGGAATTTCGCGCTTATTCTTACGAAGTGTTCCAACATACGTTATACCAACCCGTTTCAATTCATTCAACAGCTCTATAGAAGAAAACCAATTATCTCCTGTTAGATTTCGATTTGTATTGATGATCGGAGAAATTAATTTGAGTACACTACGTGTTGGAACTGAAAGTTTGTTTGGATTGGGTTCGGTTGTCTTTCCTGTATAAATAAATGAATTGATCAGATAATGCGTTTTCGAATCGCATAAGCACATAATTTTGATGCCATATTTTTTTGGTTTACTCTTGATATATTGGCGAAAAGAGCAGCGGCCGCGAAATCCAACAAGCATTTCATCTACAACAGCATATTCGCTGCAACTGTAATTATTCGTACAGTTTGCGTTGAAAATTTCATAAATTTTTGAAATGGCAGCAAGTTTATCACCATTGTCAATCCTGTTCCTTCTAGTTGTTTGATCGTCAAATCTTAGCACTGACAAAAGAAACAAAAACCGTTGTTTAGACATGACACCTCTAAAAATATCTCGTCCCGTACCATCCGTTGCAAAAAGACTTCTAGTATCTTCGTGGTTTGATTTAAACACTCCTGCCAAAATTACAAGTCCCAGAAATGCTTTCAATTCAATCATGTCTACATGTTCAACATAACTTGCCGTTGGTCCATAAGAAGAACTCGTTTCCGTTATTTTTGCATTTGTATGCTCTAGTATTTCATTTAGAATTTCTTCCGTAAAGAAAAGAGAAAATGCTTCAGAAGGTGTTCTTGGAGGAGTATTTACTGCCGGACCCTTTGCTCCCGGTCGAAGAGTGACTATATTAGAAGATCTGGTACGTGAAGTAGCAGGAGGATTTTTGGACCACTTATATCGATTTCGTCCATAGAAGTAACTTGTTCTTGCACTGACATCACCTAAGTCTTCTTCACTTTCGTTTTCAGATTCGACTTCAAATTCTGAACATGTGTCGTGATCACTATGTTCGCTTGCTGCATCACTCAAATCATCATCACGTTCATCAGGGCATTCACTTTCACTAACATCATCGTAAAAGTTTTCGGCAAGATTTGCTAATTGTTCATCAGTTAGAAACTTTATCATATTGTTTTTACTATTCAATACACGTATTATAGAAGGGAAATAAGGAACAAGTTGACGACGCTCTGGTTTGTGAGGAACTGAGTAAGAAATTTGTTTGAGTCGAATATTTATACGCCGTACAGAAATCAGGGGAAATGCCACTATTTGATTTGTAAAAAATCACCGAAGTCGAACATAAATGAGTGAATCCCCTGTACATGTAGGTACTATAATAAAAATCGCCGAATTGGAACGTATATAAGTGAATCCCCTATACTTACATGCACAACAACATCTGTGATTTCCCCAAAAGAGGACGAGGGCTATTATCACTATAAAATTCTAAATCATTGGTTAGAATACACTACGCTATTTTTGAAAAAAACACACGTAATTGCTATCGTGGGGTGTTGAGACACCCCAAAAGCTATTTTTTGCTAAAACTGTAGAATATGGTAAATAATAAATTACACTATATTACATATCTCATTTGCATAGGCGAATACCTGGAACCTTAGAAATGTGACAAAAATAGTTTTAGAAAAAATTAAAAAAAAATGACGTCTGGGGTTCCGAAACACCCCACGATAGCACTTGAGGGTTAAAACGGAAAACGTATTTACTACTTGATTTGCCGAGAATGACCGACAAATGAAATAAAAGACTTTTTTGCAGTTTTTTGGGCACGTATTTTGCAGATAATGCAGTAGCCATAGATAATATCACAAAAATTTTGTTGTGATAGAAAGTTCTAAATTTTCAGCGAAATCCACACTTGGTAGAATGTTGCACTCTGTCACTGCCACATTTTCCAGCACCAAATTAGCGCTGAACACAACACAACCGCAGAAGATTTAATTTTAGCGAGTGTTAGGCTGACAAGCCAACCATTGAAAAATGTGCAGAGGCCATCTCATCTGTGACAGTGCCCCGAGCCCGAATAGAGGGATTTATAGAGATAGAGAAGAACAAAGTACCCGAAATAAAACTTTGAGACGCCTCAGAAGCCGCGTCATAGAAGCTGGGTAAATATAGCAGCTGAGTCACACAGTTCAATATAATGAAAAATCGAGAGCAGTAAATGTAAAACGTTCTACCAAAGTATTGTGACTTTGCTCTCATCAAGGGCCGTAAGAATCTTCACACATCTTCCAAAATGGCGTTGCATTACTTTTTCGTTAATCTTTGAAAACGTTGAAGGTATGTTAACGGGACGCAGATCCATAAGCTCCAGATGGACACCAATTTTGGGCGTCGGCAGAACAATTGCGATGCATTCGAAAACACCGATCTAGCTTTGAGCTTTCCGTCTTTTCACATCGTTTATTAGCCGCTTGAAACAACAACTGACAACCCTGTTCGAACTACCAATCGTTAGCGTCCCACACTATCTATTGTCGCAGAAGAATCTTTTTTCGTTCATATGTTCATATCCCAGTGCTCATTATTCCACGTTAACTCCGCATAAAGCTTTGCCGTCCCTTCCAATTTCCATGCAACCAAAGAAAACCAAAAACTTAAAAGCAACTCAAATAAATCTAGTAAACCACATACAAAAACAAGTTATAATTAAAAGCTTTTGTTTTCGTCGAGAGCTTGCGCTAAAAGGAATGCGTCGTCCCGAATTCGAAATAGTCCTTATTAAAAACGAAAAGAGACCGGATCGACTGGAGGAGAAACCGAGACGAAAGATACGAATGGAGGAAACAAAACAAAAACATTCGCCCGCCGATTACGACGTGCTGCACGCGAATGCAAAATGTCTGGCACGCAAGGTTGTAATGCAAGGAATGAGATACGTTCGCATGTGTATATACCGAATGCTGTCGATTTGCTGTTAGGTAGAATCTTCTTCGTTATTTTGACAGGATAAAAACATAAAAAAATCTGTCGGGGACTTTATTAGGGAATTTTTCTAATTAAACCCTCTAAAATTTAAAATGTGAACGGAGATCTGCATAACATAGAAAAGAGTTATTTTCTCAGTTGCAATCATCTCTTTGGAAATCGATAAGAATGCTTTTTCGCGATTCTTGTAAAAGCTCCCGCTCACCAAATAAATCAAATTGAAGGAAACAGTATAAGTTAAAAGAAAGTCCGGCGAGGTTTAGCTTTAGAACAGGACGAAACATATATAAGCAGTAAATCTCGAATTGATAGAAACTGTGTTTGTGAAACTTTTTAACGGCGAGAAATGGGCCTTTCTACATGATCCACCAGACAGAAAGAAGTCTGAGTTTTCCCTAGAGGAGAAGCTTTACCAGTAGTTCATTGGAATCGACTCGAACGTTTTTCTGAAGGAGGTTTTGCATGTTGAATCGTACAATCCGAGCAGCTGGATAGAGTTTATAAAATATATTCGCGTTATCCAACATTGCATCAGATATTGATTTTTTTTTCAAGCAATAACAGTGATACGTGGGAAATCTTTCAAGGAACGTCTATTGTAATGACGTGCGTTTCGAGAGTGGCGAAAATTCACAAAAGGTAGCCCAATTTCTAATATCTGCGTAAAGAGATATTGGCCCATTTAAGTCACCAATAGGCGCTAGTGGTACAGACTATTTTGTTACTGAAGCACATCTAAATGCTTCTTGTGGAAGGATTAAACTGAGATAGTATTGGTTGTTCACCAACAGAAATTATAACGAAAACTTCATTCTTTTTTAATCTAAGATCTGTTTATATGCTCAAAATCATTTTTTTTTATTTGTCTCGAAGTTTTGAGTTCGAGGTCGAGGCTCTCAAAATATGTAGTACTCCTCTAAAGGTGGGCGAATGTGGGCGAAAGGATCAGAACAACTACGAGCTTTACAAGCGCGGGTGCATTATTCTCATGGTCGGCCAATGGTCCCTGTAAATGGCAAAAGTTGTTGACGATGTGAAAACATGGTTCAATGATTGCTTCATTTACTCCGCACGTACACTGCACAAAGTTTAGTTGTTGATATAAAATGTTCTAATTATTCAAATAATTGTTGCAATTTTACAATCGTCTCGTGATTTATTTGAGCGAATAGTAACCTGTAAATATTATCATATTAATTGCTATGACTGCAAAGAATTTGTTGGACTAACGTAGTAACTGGTAAAAACGTTACATTAGCATTTTAATAAGTAGGATACATACACTTGCACAATTGCTGTAAAATACGCGGGTTTATTATAGCAAACGTTGCAAGTTTTGTGCCACTCTCGTTTCCTTTTCTGTGTATTTCATCCAAATTACTGAAAATCGCTTACTGTATTTTCGCATTATTATTACGTACAAAATCACAGAAAATTTTGGACACCCGGTATATGAAACACCGTGTAAGAGATAGGTAGTAGCTATCGGTGTAACGGTGCGACAAGGACGCGACAATGGGCGGGAAAATCGATATGACGACGAGCCGACGAGCTGGTAGTTACCGAGACGCCCGACGGAGGTCGCCACCGTACAAAGGAAACACCGCAACAACATGTTAAGAGCGTACCTAAACGGTACAAATGAAGACCGCCGAAATAAAACGATTGGAAATGCCAAAGCCTTGTTCCTCACTGCCCGAATATGCGCACTGCCACTTTGGATATTTCGCGTTTTCGGGCATCCGATTTTATCGCATTAAGTTGGCTATCGTGCTGCTTCGAGGGTGGTTTTTCCGGCCGTATATACGCAAAAATCTCTCTTCTCACATATCAGATTTAATTCCAACGTCGCCGCCTGAGAGGAAGGCCTTCGTCCGTGGACAGCGGCTTGCGTCACGTAGCGGCGGTAAGTTTTTATCTCTTTTGCACGCTGGCTTATCATTGTTTTGTTCGGATTTCGCCGATCGTTCCGCGACCGAAGTGGTGGGAGATTCGGTTCGAATTTCGCGCCTCCGACAAAAGGTATTTTTGTAGTTTTTCTTCGAGTAAGAACGAAGTAAATCTAACCCCACCATGTTGTACAGTCGATACGCGGAAAATAGAGGGTTAAAAATATATCGTCGGTATGCTAAATTTATGCTTTCTCGCGTCGGAAATTTCAGAAAAAATCGATTTCGTACATTCTACGATAAACTTTGTAACGTAACTTATTTATAGGTTAGAAGAATCGTTATTTCTGGGGTTAATTAACTTAAATTACACCCAATTAACAACGTCTCGCTTATAAATACATTCACTTTTTCTAACAACGCAAAAATAGATCTGATTTCTTTTCTTATCTGAATTAGAACTCGAGTATTTATATCAACATCGCGGTGTTTATAATCACATTACTCACGAACGAATTTAATCAATTAACACTATTATAATTTCCTTTCTTATGTTTATTTTATTTTGTTACGTATCGTAATCGCGCAGTTTCAGGAAATGTCACTGATATATTACTATTACTAACACTACTATTGTGTTGGCAACTTTCCGATCTTCTGTCCAATTTCTCCGATTGTCAATGCCTTTTAATTCAAAATCCGGTTCATATTCCGGACATCGCTTTCCATTGGTTGAGGGTGGGACACTTGCGCGTTGCCGACGGGTTGGCCTCCTCTGCACGGTTGCATGCACTGATTTCTTTGGCGGTGAAACACTGAGCAAATCTTACACAAGTCTCACTTACATTGTTTGGTGGTGGAAACGAATTCAAGAATTCGAATCATTTTTTTTCTAGACTTTTGATCGAATAAAGAAGAATGTTCGCATGATTTTTCATTCATCCAAAGATTCTCTAATTTTTCTCGATGTTTAGATGTGGCTTTGAAATTACAAAAGAACATGGCCATTTGCATTTATTGAAATACATAAAGAATCTTGGAATATGTTAAATTACCTGTTGTTTAGGCAACTCATAGATCTTCTAATTGTTTAAATTTGCGATCACGTTTTTTTTTTTACAATTTTATCTCGATTCTCCAGTTGTATTAGAGATTTAGAGTTGTAATTGATGTAGTTTCTAGTCTACTACGAACTATTTCATCAACAATAACAAAAATTAGGCCGCGAAACGCTGAGTAAAGCGTTGATCAGGAAGATAATAATAACAACAAATATTTCTTTCAAACTTGTTAATTTTAATGTTATCAATTAAATCAATAAAACCAATTTAAGTTTTGCAAATTTTTATCCTGATCTCAACATTTTAAATTGGTCTCTGCAATTTATTTTTGACCTTTTAACCTACATTAATAGGTTAAAGCTGATTCAACGAAAGTTTGCCAGATTCGTTTACTTGAGGTGACCTCAAGTAAACGAATTTTTTTACAAACACTACATTCCATTTTTCTATTTTTGTGCAAGCGCGGACTACTGTCATCTTGGCTTCTCAAACTTTGTTTCTTTCATTTCTGTACGCGGACATTTCCATCGTGTCCATAACGATGTCGTGTTTCACCTATCCTTATGTCACGCCCATTCTTTTCAGTTCTTTTCAGAACTCTCTCATCAGATTCACGCAAACGAGATATATTTTTCATCGGTTCGAGGACATTTAAAACATTAAAGAAACTATCAATCGTTCCTGGAGAGTTAAGCAATTAATAGCAACAAAAAACTGAAAATAAACATTAATTCATGACCGATTCTAACCATTGTGGACAACACAAAATGGCCGTGATTAATTGTTAGTAAGTACGACAAAGAACTTAAATTCATAGAAAATGTAGCTATTTACAATGACTACTCTTCTATAGATAATCGCAAGTTAAAGAAAGTCCAGCATAGGCATTATGTGAGAAATTCCACGAGCTTAATCTTGGCAAAAACTAGCTTCAAGAAATTTGTGAAACTCCCATTTCACAGTGTATCGAAAGATAAAGTTTTAAAGGATCAAGCTATGAACGTATGTTTCAGTTCGCGAGATACCCTTAAAGATCTTCTTAATAACCCGAAAGCTCAAGAAATTATAGAATTGCATGTAGTGACTGCGACAAAGCCTATTTTAGTCAAACGAAAAAAGATTCAAGGAGCATATCAGATCTTATAGATTTAGTACAATAGAATCGTCAAATTGAGCACAACACAAAAACGAAACCGTGCATAATATTGAGCATTAGGCGCTTACGATGCTATTTGCACAAAAAGCAATTTGATGAATGGAGAGAACGGAACGTTGTTATTCTCAGTTCTGTTTGATTTGTTAGGGTAAGGCATTTATTGGAGTAAATTTTCCATATTTTTCGTATCGGATGTGTAGGCGACAAAAGCAGATACATGTAAATAATTTTTTTTTTCTCAAGAGTAGGGATAGAAAACAAAAGAAATCCAAAGGTATTCGCTTTGGTTGTTTATTGCTTAGCAAGTTTGAAATTGTCATGTCTAAAATGTTTAATTTAACAACCAGGAAAATAAATCGATTCTTCTGTCGTTTAAAAAACGCAATTCCCTTAAAATATTTATCGTGTAATTCCTGCAGTTCGCCCACTTCTTCCTGTTACATTTTAATTTGGTCCCCAATATTGTGGCTATCGCGACGTTTTCCAAACTTCCCATTTCCCTTATTTTTTCACCTTTTTTTCTACTCATCGATATCGATTTATTTCTACGAGACGATGTTAACGTAAAACAAAAAAATTTACAAGGATACAGTCCGAGATTTTGAAGTGGATACATGTAATTTTTTTTTTTCTCAAGAGTAGGGATAGAAAACCAAAGAAATCCAAAGGTATTCACTTTGGTTGTTTATTGCTTAGCAAGTTTGAAATCGTCATGTTTAAAATGCTTAATTTAACAACCAGGAAAATAAATCGATCCTTCTGTCGTTTTAAAAAACGCAATTCCCTTAAAATATTTATCGTGTAATTCTTGCAGTTCGCCCACTTCTTCCTGTTACATTTTAATTTGGTCCCCAATATAGTGGCTGTCGCGACGTTTTCCAAATTTCCCATTTCCCTTATTTTTTCACCTTTTTTTCTACTCATCGATATCGATTTATTTCTACGAGACGTAAAACAAAAAAAAAACAAAAAAAAATCTACAGGGATACAGTCCGAGATTTTGAAGTGGACGTTTTGGGACTCCGAAATCGTGTAAAGTCAACCGGGTCTCCCGTATTATTGTCCCGTATTTACTTAAAACCGTGCCCGGCTGTCGCTTATGCTAATTCCTAACGACCGCTTTCCCAACGCGAAACGTACCGGGCCGTTTTATTATTAGGTCTCCAGAGTTGAAAGGGGTCGGTTGGTGGTTTTTATTGCCAATTTTAAATTGGAAGCGGGTAAACGTGTTTATTTTTCCGATGGAATACTGTTGCTGTCGATGTTGAACGATAAGTTTTAGCGAAATCGGGAAGAATTATTAGCAGCGTGTATAGTTTGGCGGCATTTCAAAAGTAAGTTGAAATCGATTTAAAAAGTTGGCACGCACCAAAATTTTTAAAAAAATATTCGTTACCTACAGAGAGGCTTCGTCGTTAAGAGCCTCTATTATTAGTTGAGTATGTAGGATAGGTTGCCTATTATTTATAGTAACTTGTGCATTTATCGTAGTATTTGGTATTGAAACAAAATATTCCATAATAAATCAAGAAATAACCACAAGTCAGTCAGTTATGAACAGGTGTGTCTGGGAGTCATCGTTAAAGGTTAGATTTGATAATATTTTTATTATTTTGCAAAAGTAAGCATTGTATACTTCACTGTGTTTGTTGTGGTTTTATTTGTATTAAAGATAGTATTTCCTTTCAACGCGTCGATATCGAGAAGGAAATCCAGTTTTAACTATTTCAACTTTTCGAGTCAGCTGACGAAGCTTTCTTTTGTGTACAGTAAATAAAATCAAAAGCATGCAATAGTTAAGAGTTTTTCTGCACGTGGACTGCAGCGTTGCTCTGCCCTGCTAGAGAAACTCTCGTCCAAATCTTCAGGCAATATATGACAAGCATATATGCCTGTAGTCTCTGCTATCTCTCTAACCTTAATTTGGCGGTTGTTTAATACCATTTGGTGAATTTTTCCGATGTTATTTGCAATGTTTGCAGTATTTGGCCGTCCAAAACGTTCATCGTCAACCAATCCGGTAGGACCACGTTTAAATCCGGTTGCCCAAAATTTCGCTATGGCAAAGTCCTCGTAAACAACGTCCATTTCGCCATCAATTTGTATAAAATTAATTTGTAAAAAATTTGTATTGCTTTTCACATCTAAAAATTTATTAACAGCTCAATATTCGACACTGCGTAATTATGTTACCGGAATATTGTTAACGATGAAGATAGCGTTTCATGTTGAGGCTTGAAAGCTTTCAGACTACGCTAGTAATTTTCTGCCTTTTTTTCTGAACCTTCTACATTGCTAATTGTTGGTAATCTTCATTCTAAATCTATTAGCAAACCCGTTTTAATATTGTCAAGAATTTATTTTTCCTTTGCATCAGAATTACATCACGCATCCAGCAAATTAATCACAAAGATAAAAACATCTACATGCTCCATTAATCGGCCATTTATCCTTGTCAGGAAACTTCATGCACAGCGGTGTATATACGTCATAATTTAATATTTAGATCTCCATTACATTCGGTACACTAAACTCACTAACTAAAGCGGATCAATTAAAAACAGATTTAAGAGAGAGCGTTCGGATATTCGTTGCTATCATCACGGCCATTAGTCGAGTCCATCGGTTGTTAAATGGAAATTTGAAGATTGAAGCTGCGCTTGTAATTGATGGCGTTAATACGGTTGCTTGTGTTCTATGTCTGTTTTTACGTTATTGCTAGAAATAAGTTCAGTAAATTGGGAGTTAATAACTTTCTTGTTGTCGTTTTCTTACGTCTTTCACAGGAGCTAATTTTTGTAAAAATTTGCGATCGCGATGGTAGACCGCGAAGGACAATATTTTTGAGTTTGTTTGAAAGGGGGCTTTTGAGGGATGCAATTCCTAATATTAAAATTTCAACGAATTATGATTAAATTAATTTAACCAATAAAATATAAGCTGAATGAAAATGTCCCAAATGTACGTCTAGATATAGGAGATGATCGATAATAAAATTGTCTAGTGCCGTAATTTAGATAGGTAAATGGAATTAGAGGTGGTTCTTGGCTTATTCCACCTCAACCAACCAGGTCCATTGTCTTTTCGCAATTACTAGATTGTTTACATTAGCTTTGCCATACCTAACAACCTAATGAACGATTTTCTGCGTAACTTTCGGCTTTTGGATATCCTAATCTCGGTTCTGGCAGTCTTGTGCAGTAGCGTGCAAGAGCAGCTAGAAGCACAAGAAGCAGCTAGAAGGGGGATGAGAATCCCCCTTCTAGCAAGCCTATTATTGTTTTGAAAATTTTTCCAGTCTTGAGAGTTCTTTTGATTCGACTGTTTAGTAACTATTTTAACTAACATGTAACTAACGCTTACTCCTCGGATTTTTGTTAGCAATCCTACTCTGGCTAGTTCGTCTGCTTTGAAATTCTTGCTTTCGCTTCGTTTATGAGTTGCGCCACACTTGACGATTCAATTCTTCCATAGCGGTAATGCGCTATGTGTTCCTTGACCCTAATACATGTAATTCCTCTCGTTTGTTCAATATAGGTTTTATCACAATGATCCTAAGAAATTTGCTGAGTAGTTTGTAAGTTTTAGTCTTAGGGTAGGCAGGTGGTAAAGGCATGTTGGAATTAAAGATGTTTTTCCATATAATTCCGTGGTAGGGCTGACAATGAAAATCTACGAATTCTCGAAACAATTGTCCCGAATTTAATATAAGCAATGTAAACGTACAAGAACTTTAAAAATATTTCTACAACGATGTTCTTTAAAAAAACAAACTACTGTCTATTTATATACGTTTTAAACTTAGGTCCATCTAGACGGATTGTGTGGGTTACTCCATTTAATTTATGCGTATTTAATTCTCCAAATGTACTTCGCGCAACTCGTCGGCTATAGTTGAAGATTATACATCAACCGCCCTCCTTCCACACGCCTCAAGCTATTGTCTCTTGCGTCGCCATTATTCCCAATGAACTCGTGTGTTCTAAATTATCGCCTGGGATAGCACCAAGTCCATATATCCTTTCGGGATCCGCGTATCTCCACATCCTACACAGCCGCCTTCAATTCCCGTGTGTTTGCCATTGCGAGACGTTAAAATTAGGCGACGTTAGACTTAATAATGTTTCCCGTCTCCCGCTCGAAGACAACGGTTGAACATCTCCGAAGGCGGCCGTAGCGGTATCGTGCGGCGCCATCTGCAGATTGAAATTATTCGCGAGGGAAATTGTGGCAATTTGCGATTTTCGTTCATTATCTGGTCCAATTGCCGCGCGAAGAGAGAAAACGGCAATCCGTTTCGCAATAAGAAATGGTCGTGGCAGTACATTATGGCGTGATTAATATAGTGCGATTAACGCAAGATGTTCTTCCGTCATTACGTTGAATGTTCGAGATGGTGTTCTTCGAGGGCTGGGAGAAAGCAAGGCTTAAATTTCGGGCGAGATGTAATTGGAATTGTTGTCTCGGAATGGATTTAATGCGAAGATCGACATTTGCACTTATCTTTCTTGTATCTATTATTCCGATAATGGTTGGTACTTTCTGAACGTTTAACAGGAATTTGAGAGCAAAGAAGATGTCGCAAACGTAAAGAATTCAAAATTGGAATTAAATAGCAGGCGGTTATCACTTCATTATCGAATCTTGCGCATTTGAACGCCAAGTTATAAGAACCAACTTGGCAGAACGTAATGTTCCTAGTAAAGCATTTTGGCAATACTGCGCTACAGCCGGAAATTCAATTGATACAAAAAGCACGTAGCTCTTTTGCTTTTCCTCTGAAATATGAAATTTTATGATCGTTCCTACCTACTAATTAAGCGCACCTTAATTTGAAGCTGGGTTTATGAAAAAAATTGTAAATTTTACAAATTTTTCGTCAAATGAAAAGATCCATGCTTTCAATCCACCATTCATAGATAATATGCACCCTTGATGCTCTACCGGATAGATACATACGTATTCATATACATCAAATATACACATACATACGTGGCAAAATATAAATTGAAAATTTCATTTGTAGCGCGAGAAATGTGCGAAAAATGGGGGCGAATATTGAAATTTCATATCGAGCACTTCAATCGGCGGATTTCGGAATACGGTGAGCGATTCCAAAAGCGTGAATTCACATAATATTACCTATGTGTACATATTTAATCTCCGTCCTTTCTGAAAAGCCGCATAGCTGTTTATTGCGACATGGGTTGGATACGAAAGCTGGAGCTCTCGACGTATCCGCTCCAATATAAATTAATTAGCTTTTGAGCGCGAAGTTGCTTTATTAGACCAAAATTTGTTTGTTAGTCACTTGTGGTGGGGTATGTACGATGTTTGTTGATGGAGCGAGTTATTGCGAAAAATAGAGTTCAAACTTTGAAATATCTTTAATATTCTATTCATCAATAAGATTGCTCAGTCTTTACATCTACCTTTTACAACAGCTAGCGCTAACGTCCTAGTTTACCTTAATGTTTCATTGCTCATTTGTTTTCGTTAGCGTTTGTTATTTTAGATCAATAATAATTTCAGAGGCAATTCATGATTTCATTTACAGATTTCTTTTCAGTCTCAAATGTATACTAGGGTTGACCCTCTGTCATTAGCACTAAGTGTCATCTACACTCCCTGACAAAAACTTAGACGCGGTAAGATGTTTTATGGGTTTTAAGGGTTACAACATTTCTTTTCGAAACTAGCAAGATATCTAATTAAGTTTTTATTCATAAAAGTACAATAAACTTAAAAATATCTCCTCCAGTAATATATGAAGTAAATAATAAATTATTACTCCGATGTTCAAACAATTTCTGCGACAAAAATTTAGACGCTCTGTTGCAAATGTAAAACAAAAATCAACAAATGAGTGATCAGTAATGCGTAGATCCTCCATTGTTCTTAATCACTTCCAATAGTCTGTTATTAATAGATTTATATAAATTTAACACATAATTTTGAGGGATATTCTGCCATCTAGTCACTATTGAAGTTTTCAGTTCCTGTACCGTGAAATATTGACGGTCTCCGCCATAAACGCGACGTGCCAATTCAGCCCACATGTTATCAATAGTGTTTAAGTCTGGTGACCGTGCCGGCCGTTGTAAGGTTTTGATCTTTTTCTCTTTAAACCATTCAGTAATGGTTTTTGCTTTATGAATTGGCGCGTGATCTTGTTGAAAAACAAAATTGCGCCCGGCCCATTGGTTTCCAAAACGTAGAAGATTATCACGCAATAAGTCTTTATACGTCACAGATGTCATTTTGTTTGTGCAAAACACTATCCCACTTTTATCGCGAAATCCAATCGCTGCCCATATCATCACAGATCCACCCCCTAATTGTCTGGTCATTTTCACTTTTGGTTCCTTTCTCAGATTATGATAATAATGGGAGTACCCATCGGGTCCGTCCAAATTAAAACGTTTCTCATCGGAAAACATAACTTTTTCCCATTGTTTCTTCCAGGATACGTGTTCTTTAATAAATCTCAACCCCGCTTCTTTGTGTTTCGCCGAAAGTGGCGATTTTCTCAACATTTTCTTCCGTGATATTACCGGTGACGCCTTTAAAATCCTTTGAACATTACGCACGTGCGTTTGTACCTCCACCTGTTCTGCAATAGCTCTCGCCGACGCAGAAGAATTGGATGCACACCGCAATATCATGCGTTTATCCCGCTCACTTACAGCTTTCTGTCGCCCCTGGCCTTTCGGTTTCCCGTAATTTTCCGGATCTTTTAGGAAATTTCTAACGCAGTGATCGCTTCTTCGTAACCGACGAGCAATTTCCTTCCTACTAACACCATCCTGGTGCCAGGCTAGAGCTTTACCCCTTTCTATCAAGGATAATTGCTTTTTTCTACCCATATTGCAAACACTTTATAAAATATAATTTCTCGTGGTGAAATGTGTACATTTTACCAGCACAACCGCTGCATATAATGAGAAGTATCAAATTGAAACATTTTTGCTTGTATTAATGTAATAAATGCACAGGGTCTAAATTTTTGTCGCATTTAAAGTTCCTATTTTGATCTGGGGGAAAATCTCAATTACCCCTCATAAAGCAATAAATACCAAGAAATATCTATAAATGGACTATTTACATAACAAGTATTAATAACCCTCGTTTACATTGTATATAATGTCTATAAACTTTGTTTCGTAAATAGAAACGATACCGCGTCTACGTTTTTGTCGGGTAGTGCACTATCCGCAATCTCAAAATACTCAGGTTGACTAAGGAACTTTAAGACAATATGTTAAATACCCGGATTTAATTTAGGGAAACGAGGGAACGAGGGAAAGAGAGACACGATATAAAAATTTGATAGAGACTAAAAAAAAAATATTTGAAAACTAATACATGGGGAGCCTAAAAGAATGCTTAATATTGCGTTTTAAAATAAAGTATTTATGGACCATTAGTGGATATTGTCCGAGATTCAAAAATCTACTAGCTTCAAACGTATTCTTGCTTAAAGACTTTATACAAACAAACGAAAATAAAATTTATTGTTTTATTTTCGTGTAGCATTATTTATTATAATATTAAAAAAAGCTCTATAACTCAATTAAAGTTACAGCAGAAGAAGAAGTGAACAACCAACTTTAATTCCTGGATAGTTTAATAATTAGAAATAACGAAAAAAAGGTAAAATATTTGGATTAGTTTCGAGTTAGTTATATTGAAACATACTTCAACGCAGGAATTTTATTGGTATTCACGGAACTCAAAAGTATTTCTTCCTTTTATCGTGTTATTTCTAAAGCGTTAACGCAACGAAAATGTCTACTTCTTCCACGAAACTTGCGGACTGCGAAAGAGGGAAGTAGTGAACACGTAGTACGTGCCACGTGTATATATAGTAACATTCTTGTGCTAAATCAAATATTGATCTTTCAGATTGTGAACGCTCAGCAGCCTCGCCATTAGACACTGCCGCGTCGTGCAAGCCGCCGTATCGTTCAATATTTGACGAATGTGAGAGAATACCGGGATTTGAAATAATTATCCGCGTATGTGTCTCGCGAAATAAGCAAAAATTATATTGCTTATGCGTTGTGATTTTAGCTTACGCTGCTACGCTGTTTGCTCAAAAAAAAAAAAAAAAAACGCGGGACACGTAACAATTATGTCGCGCTAAAAAAAAAAACGTAAAAATGAAATATCCTACTGATTGCGCCACTTGATTTCTTCAAGACATTTTCAAGATCATGTTTAAAAAAGAAAAGGCGGGATGTTGAATTTAATTATATATAAAAATAAACATTTTGACAATATGCGTACAATATATTTATTTTAAGCTTAATAGGTGAAACTTTGAAACAAAAACGAAAGTTTGTCACGCTTCTTTGGTCGCGCGAACGAGGGTTATTTATATAACCGAGGCTTAACCTTAAATATTTATAACTTCACCTTTTACCTAATTAAACTAATTTCCAATTAGGCAGAAGGTCCCTCGTTTGGATTTCAGGTCCCGTAGTGAATAAATCATCTTCTGACAACGATGAAGACATTTATTGTCGAGCGTTAAGCGAAAATTTGTGTCCTTATATTTATAACGCATTAACGGTCACGCTCGTACCCGTCCTCTACCTTCGCACGTTTCGATCTTCCGCCCGCCTCCACCTTCTTGACATAGGATTTACATTTAACCGCGAAGAGGACCGTTTGTGGTATAATTAACTCATTCTTCAATGCGTCATGTGCGGGCATGTACAGGCTATACTCACTATTGACGTATTCATCGAGTGATTCATGTAGTCGGTTGATAGAGGTCAGTAGTATTGAAATCGTATTAAGACAAGTTCCACTCGAAACGCTTGCTTTCAAGCGGTTTGAGATTTCAGCTCCTTGGGTCTAATTTTTTGAATTTCCGGGGTTGAGATCGTCTCTTGCGAGTGGCAGGTCATATTTATGTACAAAATCGACGTTATGTTGGCTTCACCTCGGCGTGTGGTGGCCGTTTACAGTACTCTAAGTTCTTTGATTTTTATCGAATGATCTCCGTATAAACTGCTTTATTTCCAAATTTCCAATTTAATTAATCGAAAATTGCAAAATTTGTTATTAAAATTCAGCATCTAATTACGGTAATGGCTCCATCTTCCATTTAAAATTTACTTGCAGTAAAAATGAGAAGAAATAGCCAAGTACAGACTTTCAAACTAACGCTACTCTGTTAAACGTTTCAAGACAGAAAAACGTATAAAAGAAAACGCACAAACATGACAATTAACACAACCTTTCAGCAGGACTGTAAGATAAGAAAAGAAAATATAAGCAAATTTAATTATGTCTAGAACAACTGACTACTTCCATGCGTCCTTATCGCGTTATCTTGTTTTTACCAGGGGCAAACCGCATTGAGATAAAATTCCTCTCAATTTGCCCTAATTGCTGCTTTTTTTTTGCGACATCGACCCCAAGCAGACGCAAAGAGTGTTTCTCCATCGGACAAAAAATATATAGTGAGTTAGTAATCTGGATATTCCTGTAAACGGGGGTGTTCCCGAAATATTAAAACTCGTCTCGCAGGCTGAACGTTACCGGCTGAGCACCGCAATTTCCATATAAAGCGTTTTAATTCAACGCACACCCGCCGCAGTGGCAATCACAGTTATGAATAATGTAATCTGTGAATCATACGTTATGGTCGTTGTATGTATTCACCATAAATCACCCCTAGTATCATTTTTTTTCTCGGCGGACAGATGTACATAAATGTTACGTGCGGTGGCATAAATATATTAGATTTGTGCGGGAGAAAAATGACATCAGCAAGTTCATTACCAACGTAACAGAGTGTGGGGCTGTAAGTAACCTACATTTTACAAGATCAACTTTTAATGGGAAGTAAACTGGACCAACTTTGCGGAAGTAATGTCAAATGGTGACCGCTACTTTACCCGTTAAGGGTCAAGATGGATTTCAAGGGGTCCGCAAGTTTCCGTTACATATTCTGACGGTAGTGGGCAGCAATTCTATAATAGCCAAAACTAAGAACAAGAGAATTAATGTTTTAGTAAATCTCACAGAATCCGATGTTTAATATTGGGATCTCGTAAACTAGCGGAAGTAGAGAGACAATTGCAGTTTTCCCAGCTCACTTGTTATATATGTCATTTGTTTTTCGGAAAAAATACACGGCTAGATAAATATTTGGAAGAAACGGGTTTTCTTTTGTTATTTCGTTCGGTGCCTGTAGCTCTGTCATTATTGACTAGAAAAAATAGCGTAAAGGGAAAAGTTAACAACATAACAAAAATAATGCTGATATACCTCCTTATGGTAACTCACGACAAAAGCAATGTGAGGAGGGGAAGCACTAGCAAACAGATATGAGGCAAATAGCGGTGTGAGGTAGAGTACATCGGTAGTTCCAGGTAAACAAAAACATGTCTGTTGACTAGTATTTTCTCTCCTTGCTCTAAGCGATTCCATCAATATCGTGAGAAGCTATATAAGCCTTAAAAATTTTTTATTTCTTGCAACGCACAACTCTATTACGACCGAAAAATTCAATAATTCGCCGCGTCCTTTAATAAATAAACAGTCAATAAGATGGTCGTCCGCTTCACTATTCGCGCGTAATGAATCCATCAATAATAATGAGAGGAGTTTTTTCGGGCCGCGAGCAAACCAGTCGACGTCGATGAAATTGATTGATTGACCATGGCGATACGTACTCTTAATAATGAATGGAACTGAAAGTGTTCTTACGCACATGGCTATATACGTACATGCTTATCTTCGGAAAAAAATATTTGCTTCTATAATTTATATTCATTGCTTGGAGGAAGTGTCGTTTTCATCGTCAGGCGGAGAACGGGGCGCTTATATTAGCTTTTAGGATTGACGTAAATGGAAACAGGTGATGACATATTCCGAAGATTAAAAGTAGGGTATGGGTAAATAGGTGTGATTTAATAAAATACATTCGGGGTTATTAAATCTGTGATTATTTCTTAGCTGTACATTCTTACGTTCAGTTTGAATGCTGAATCAGACGTGTAAATGTTGTAAGATCC
This sequence comes from Oryctes borbonicus, assembly GCA_902654985.2. Classification (NCBI taxonomy): domain Eukaryota; kingdom Metazoa; phylum Arthropoda; class Insecta; order Coleoptera; family Scarabaeidae; genus Oryctes; species Oryctes borbonicus. The sequence continues at coordinate 4,209,400 of LR736886.1, forward strand.
GTTGATTTTATACTTACATACTTGTTATCTCAGCAGATCTGGAGGAATATGTGGTATCTAATTAGAAGAAAAGCGTAGCTTTGGTGTGTAACGAAGCTTCACATTGTGAGCCTTGCTTATCAATTTTTTTTTTGGCAGATTTGGAATACTTATAAATTTCTTAGCGCATTCATGGGGTTAGATAATAATAAAAAAAAAGATATTTAAAAGTATTTAAATACCCATTCTTATCCTCTTCACCATTAAAACGAAATTTGCCGTTTATTCAACAACGTTTCAACACGAAGTGAGCTTCTATAGCGTAATCAACGGTTTCGAGATTGTTTGCTAAATTTAGAGAAACGTGTCCAAGATATTTTTAAAGGCAGCTCCCTCAAATCAACCGCTAATGAAGGCCAATCTCTAGACGTGTTACTTACTATAAGGGACATTAACCACTCAACCAGCATTTGAAGATGATATAAGTTCGAAGTCTGATGCTCGAATATTGAGAAAAAGCAAATGCAACCTCAATAAGATCTTCTATATACGTTCAGCGAAGGTGATCCGGTCAGACGAATGTAGGTCTAAATGTTGATCTAAATGTTGTCAACAATATTTTATTTTCTGACGAAGCTACGTTTTATCATGGCGGATTTGTAAACGGGCACATTGGAACATCATACACAGCTTTTACCTAGAAAACATAGATACAATTTTTGCCGGTACTCGAATTGACCTCGGGGTTCGCAACTCTCGGTGTAAGAATTTCTGCGGTTTTCTTTACTCCAAATTTGACGAAGGCTAAGGATAAACATCCTAAAACAATGCTTTACGGGCGCAGACGTAATAATGCCCTCTGTAATTGGCGAAAGCTGTTGTAAAGCTATGAATTATTATTATTAAAAATTTTGTTGGATGATTAACAAATTCACTGCTGACCAGTGTAACTAAACATTGTAAATTTTATGGTAAAATGAACTTGATACACCCTGTAGATTCAAGAGAGTAACGTAGGGTACACAAAATCCTATGTACTTGAAAAAATCTTTCAATTCTCATGGAAATTTCTACGCTGGTACTATTTGACGTGAATCGCTCTTTCTTCTTGAATGAACGTTGTAACCAAAACGAGAAGAAAATTTATTTAAATTCTCAATTCCCAGTTCCAGCACTTAACTAAGGAAATTTTAATCTTTATCCGAGACGGCTTTAGTTTAAAATTACTTATAATCCCTAGCGTTCGCTACCATCAACGCGAATATAATTAAAAATGTAAAACGCTTTTAATCTAACACGAAGTTCAGTTCCATCGGCACAATTACGCGACCCTAAATTAATTATTATTTATCTATCGGAAAAGGATTATTTTCCGTAATAACTACTTTTACTTCGCTAGTAAGTAACGGCATATTTTATTAGAAATTTCAAAATAAAAACGAATAAAACCGACTAACATCGACATGTTGTTCTTCTTTTAACGCGCGAAATTATTGGGTAATCTCAATACGAAATTTTCAAAGAGCATCTAACTGGTATACTATACCAAAGCTTAGTAAGGTGTATCCCGCAGTTGTTGGTATCGATTGGGGACAATGTTCTCTGACCCCTACTCTCCAATTCATCTCACAGCAACTTAATGGGATTAAATTCGTGCGAGACTTGCTCTTCTTGCCGCCTTAAAATACTATTTATCCTCCTCACGCTGTAGATGACAGTTTTCGGATTACAGTATTTAAACTTTGTGTATTGATGCCATAAAATAAAACAAAACTCTTTTCCGCATGAAACAGTTTGGGTCACGTGTCGTTGAACTTGCTGATTATTTGAAGTACATTGCTAAATTACATGTACACTGCCGTTCAGAGAAGTTCGGTCGGTTGGTAAAAAACATGAGAAGGTTACAGAAACAAACGAAACTAAAAACAAAATGCAATTTTATTGTACGTATAGGTAAAAAAGACAAAAATAAATAAATACAAAGTTATTCTGGACTTATATAACATACTGAACATTTTTTTTTTTTTCATCGAAAAAACCTCTTTTGCTGTTAATCACCGCTCCAACTATTCTAGGCATTCTTTCGATAAGTTTTGTTAAAATGGATTGTGGAATGTCAATCCATTCATGTTGCGGAATATTCCGTAAATGTTCTTGTGAAGTTGGGCATATTTTTCGGATCCTCCTGCCCAGTTCATCCCACAACAATTCTATAGGGTTCAAATCTGGGCTTTGTGGGGGCCATGTCATTACTTTCAGGGTGTGCTGTTCTTCTTGCTCCTTTAGATAGTTCTTACACACTAACGCAGTGTGTTTTGGGTCGTTGTCATGCACGAATGTAAAGTTACGGCCTCTTATACGTGATCCTGATGGCACTGCATGATTCTGGAGTATTGCAAAATAATTTTCCTTCCTCATTACACCCTGCACTCTGCATAAATCTCCCGTCCCAGCAAAGGAGAAACATCCCCACACTAACACAGAACTACGCCCTTGCTTCACTGTTGGCACAATGCAGTTCGGGATCACTTTTCGGTTTTAGATCTTCGGACATAAACTCGTCGATTTTGCCCAAAAACCTCAAACTTTGACTCGTCACTCCAAGGCACGTGTTTCCAATCATCTAACGACCAATCTAGATGAGAACGGGCCCACCGTAGCCGTTTCGCTCTGTTGCCCCGACGTAATAAGGGTTTTCGAATGGCAATGCGTCCATGAAGGTCCGCTTGTTGAAGTCGACGTTTTATCGTACTCGCCGAAACTTGTTCTTCACGGACGCGATTGACTTCGGCTGCTATTTGTGGCTCTGTTAATTTTCTATTGCGTTTGCTTAATAATACAATTCTTAAATCTTCAGCTTTTGTTGTTTTCCTAGATGCTGCAGGACGAACACGATTTTCTATAGTTCCAGTTGTCCGATATCGCTTCTCATATTTATTTTTTCAGCAATTTGTCGCCCCGAATACCCTTCTTTAAGCAGCGTAATAATGCGTGAACGTTTTTCTACTCTGGTAGGCTTGCCACGTGCCATCTTGAAGTAAATTTTCTTAAAACTTTCGCGGCAAAAACGACAGATGCACACCAACACATGTTTAACAGTAAAATGAAGCACATTTATATCTTTACACCCGTTATAAATAAACAAGAATGATGCTGCGGTATATTTCCTAAATGTATTGTTCGTTAATAATCCCCAAACGACCCGTTTCAAAAGATCGGTACTTCCGAGAAATTCTTGGAACGATAATAAAAGGGACTTTATTGTGGTTATCGCAATATTTCTACTTTACATAATAATTTATGGCTTTAATCCCTTAGAAAAGAATGTATGCTTAATATTTTTCTAATTTTATCTATTAATAATTGTATACAGTGTGATATAATAGATTTTTATTGTATGACCGAACTTCACTGAGCGGCAGTGTACATGTAGGTATTTTTAGTAAAATATAGATAGTTTCATTTAAACAGTGCAGCTACGGCATATAGCAGAAACGGATGTACTACAAAAATATGAGAACATCAAACATATTAAATTAATGGATAAATTTTAATTTTACCCTTACAACTGTTTGCCTTTAATATTTCGACCAGGTTCAATTAGCCCAAAATATATTAATTAATAATCAAGCTGTGTTTGAAATTATTAATTTTCAATATCCGCTAATGTACAATTTTAACGTTAAGCAAACAACTAATGCTTTGCTAGTTTGGAAACAAGCCAGTGATCCGCATCCATTAGCGTAAATATTATCCGATATTTGATATGCGCGGATTGCATCTACAGTGAATTCGATCATAACGGAACCAGTTCAAATATAGTCTTTGTTTTGACGATGGTTTCAATTGGTCAAAGTTGTTGTTTACGGTTCCCGCTGACTTCAGCAGTGAATACATTTTCCGTTGTTGTTCACAATTTCCGTTGGTGGTCTCGTCAAAATCAGCAGAAATTTGGAATTATTCACGATAAGTTATACGGATGTAGACGAACATGTCTTTTTTTGCGCAAATAATGCTTTGTTAAAATGTTTTTGTTAAAGAATGCAGCGGTACTTCGGCTTACGAAATTAATTACTCCCAAAAAAACGTTTCCCAATCCGCAATTTCGTAACTAGAATCAAATTTTCTTATGAGAAATAAAGGAAGTAAAGGAAATAGGAATATTCCATTCTCCACAAAATAATAAAAAATTCATTTTATGCATTTTACACCTTACATGTAGTACTTTTTAATAAGCACTCCTTTTGGCGTTTGGAGGATAGGAACAGGTTGATTTCGTCTTTGTTATTTGAAAGATTTTAGATAAAGATGACGATCATATATGCGTGTCGCGTGGAGATTTTGTCGGATCTGTATTTATTGTAACCCGCGTTTCCTATCCAGCACCATATCTCGGTTTCGGTAGCAATAATTCATCCAAATTATTTTTCGTAACCCGAAAATTCACGTAATGCAGTCGTAAGCCAAAGTGCCACTGTATTGAAAAACGGCAGAATTCAAAGAGAATGCTCAAAGGGTGCTTAATTTACATTTGGATACTTATACAGTGAAACGGAACCATTGTCGCCCGCAATAGATATCTTTTTAGGCCGGTGGAAGCGGAGAGGTAAGCCAGGGTCAGTCATGCGACTACGCAGAAAGGAGCTATTGTAGCCCTGATTGTAGGCTGTCACCCGCTACGCCATTCCGTGGAGATATTGAAATTAAAACCAAAAGAAACCATTCAAAAAGATACCCATCACAATTTTTCAATTCTTAAAGGTAAACTTATACAGAGACAGTCTGTATAATGTCATTTAGATTAAGTTATCAAAATTATGTAAACCAACCAAAGACAATGAGAGTGGACGTTAATAAATAGTTTAAGTAGTATACAGTGTGTCTACGGATTTGGTGCACAAGGGGAAAAACTTTTTTATTCTACATTTTATGAAAAAAAAGTTATTCTTTACGAAAGTTTTTGCTTGCCTTAAGACCATTAGAAAACATATTAAAATGCACTGATTACCTTCTGTATGCATATAAATGTTGAAAACGTGTTTGCTTACTTTCAAAAAAGTAACTAAGTTCAAAATATTGTTGATAATCGTATTGCCTTGAAATTCTGTTCACATTTAATTATTTGTCTGCTTCAAATTTAAGTGACACGACATTTGCAATCACGAACGATCGCAGTGATGTTAACATTGCAACAACGAATTTATTTCATTAAGTGTTAATGGAATTGGTGATATTTCATATCGAACAACGATCAACAAATTTAACGTTAAATTCCTCGGCATTAATATCGCTATTAATTCTTTGAAAAAGCTTGTTAAGAAATTTGATGCAACTGGCTCTGTTGTTAGAAAGAAGAAAACAAAGAAACAATACAATGAAGATGATGCATTAACTGTTCTAGCTATGGGATCTGTATTAGAAGATCCAAAAATATCACTACGTAAGAGAGCGGCGGAGTTGGGTGTAAGCAAGAGCTTACTGCAAAAAGCCTTTAAGGAAAACAAGCTTCACCCATTCAAACCCAAATTTATTCATACTCTGAAACTCCGGGACGATGCGTTTAGATTAGAATTTACTACTTGGGTTGGAGAAAATGTTATGGAGGATCAATTTTTCCATCATAAAATCTTGTTTTCAGATGAAGCTACTTTTACCTCTAACGGTTATGTGTCATTCCAAAATTGCAGATATTGGGCAAAAGAGAATCCAAATTTTCGTATTAATCGGAAAAACCAACGTTATAAGAAAGTAAATATGTGATGTGGAATTTTATTTAATAAAATTTATTGGCCCCTTTTTTTCAAAAATAATTTAAATCAATACAATTATTTGGATATGTTACAAAATTTACGAACAATAATTAGTGAGATCGATATAAGAACAATTAGGAGCGTTTACAGAAAATTTAAGTATAGGGTCCAAAAGTGTGTGGAAGTAGGTGGGGGTTACGTTGAATAAATTGTTTATTGTTTTTTATCACATTCGAATTTATATACATTAGAAAATATTTAATAAAATCTTATATTTATAATAAAGAATTTATTTTAGTTAACCAGAATATTATTAAATTATTTTGTATTTATAATATAATTATAATTATTTATAATATCTAAAAAAAAACTAAAACATAAAATATTTTTAAAAATGTATCAACGTTCACTGTTGTATAAGTTTGCACCAAATCCGTGGACACACTGTATAAGAACTTAGTAAATGTAGTTTTAGAAGTAGATTAAGTTAAATTTGCATGATCATCATTGATAAAACTATCAAACCTAAATATCACAAATTTTAAGTAAAAATAAGTTGAATGTAAAAGAAAACTTACACAAAAGAAAGGGAAAGCCCTATATTCAAAGATTAGGTACAGAGTTCTCGTTGAAGTATTAATAATCCTTTCGTAAAAAAATTTAATTTGTTGATCTAACTTAGTATTTAAGGTTAGAATCGTTTGTATAAAAAACAATCAAGATTGATAAACAACACATAAGTATCGGCAACCTCCGTTAGTCCGGGACGGCCGTTTCGAGGACACGAATGGTCCTCATCATCAACTCCTCCTCCTGTCCTCCAACTGTCCTCGAAACGGCCGTCCCGGACTAATTATTATATTACTATATAATAAATTAAACTTGTGTGGTGCGGAGGTTGCCGATACTTATGTGTTGTTTACCATTCTACGCCACAGTCCTTGCTATCATTATTAATCAATATTGAGTTTTCTCATTAGTCCTGACCATAGAGGACAGCAGACACATTAAAAAAATATTTTCTTTTTTATTTTTATTTAGGATAATACGTTAATTCTTGTTTTATTTTTTTTGTATTGAATTATTGTAGTAAGTTGTTATATAAAATAAAAGTTGTTGTATTCAAAAAGTCTAACTTCTCGTACTTTGTACCCAGCTAGGCTTCAACCTATAGGTTCGAATCCAGTAATAGTACATCGTGGACGTAAAAAACGTAACAACCCTGAGTATAAAAAAAAGGAAAATTCACAGGATGGTTTGTTTTGTTAAACCAGATTTTATTATCACCAATTAAAGACCCATATAATAAATTAATTTTTATCGCCTTGCTTTTGTTAGGTCCAATTAAAACACATACATAAACAATTTAATTCTTCAATTAAATTTAATTAAAACGTAACGACTAATAATTAGAGTAGCGACGTTGCGTGCAGTTTCTCACTGGCGTTACGTTCGGTGGCAGGCTAAGTCTCCCATGTGTCTAACTCGCCACGTAGAAGATAGGCAGAGAGCGACGGCAGTACTGGCCAATACGTGGTTAGTAACTACGTACTTTTAATTTATTTCATTATTGCCCTGCTTTAGAAATATTGGTTTTGGTTTATATTCTTATTGTACTGTTTTATAAGTGTCTTTCTTCGTTTATTTCGTCACTGCCCTTTCTTAGAAGTTTCATTTTCGGTATATTTTAATATTTATTTGTTTCGTATTCTTTCGTTTTATTTTAGTAGCTCTTAATTTATCATTTTCCAACAATGCCGAGAATGTCAAGCATTGTTTCAGGATGTGGCATCATTTTCACTGTCATCAACAAAAAAAGAAGTGCTTTACACCATTTCTTCTGCGAAATTAGGATTCAGGGGCAAATATACCCTTGAGCGGCAAAATATATTATAATTAATTCCTATTACTTGACGATTAACAAAATATAACCTATGCTACTGCATATACCCGATCGACGCTTGGCTCACTAACACTCGCTAGCAAACTACACCGAACGTCCTCACTCTAGTAATAGTGACTATATAGCTCACTTCATTCCGCTTCTTGCAAAAAATAACTAAATCCGGGTGTACCAACCACCAAGGAAGCGGGAAATTCAAAATTTCAAGTCCACTTACAACATTTTCTTTGTTTTAACCGCGGATTTTAAGCCATTTTTGTAATCCAAAAGCATCCGTGGATTTCTTAGCAATATTTCATATGAAAAATAGAAAAATCCATAGAACTACAGAAAAATTCCTAATGTCGACAACACTGTTTATATATTCGATAAGCACAGTTCACCGACCATCTGCAAACGATGGAGAAGTCACCTATTAACATAATGCACACCTCCCATTGTACTATATCACACTAAATTGCCATTTAATGTAATTAGCTTTATCACTTCCCATAATTAGGTAGATGCAATACATACACTATTGTCACATGCTTGACGCCCGTCTTAATTTGCACACACATAGATATTCCAATCTATAATCTATAAATACCACACAACATATACGCGTACAGTATCGTATTAAATTGCAATTGTATTGTTTGATATCAGCTTCGTACTCGTACATATAAGGATTTATTCCGTTTGAAAATGTACTTCGCCGAACTGGCCGATCAATTTAACGAACGGCGGACGTAATTTTAGAACGCTAACGCGGATTATATCGGCGTTATTGCATTATAACTGTTTGCTAATGGCGCTTTTTCAGCCGAAATGTAACCTGATTAGCTGTATGGGCAAATGTGATTCGGATTGCAAATACTGGTAAACAGCTAATAGCAAATGAATAAATAGGGAATTAGGAATAGGCCATAATTATTTCGACGTATCATTTATAACGATGTTAATACAAATCCGCACAATAACAATAAAATATTATCAAAAATTCTTCTTCTTCTTGATTTATTGGCAACGCAGGGTGTTTAAAAAGCGTCACAAACCTCTTGAGGAGATTATATTGCCCGAAATATGAAGAAAAGCCTTGATGAACATTAAAATTTTTCGCTTTCTGTTCGCTTCACGAAATTAACACGAAACTCGTGTTTTGTCGACTCTCAGGGAAACCAGTAGGCAACAAGAACCCATCATTACGAGACGAATAAACACGAGTCTGTTTAGTCTTTGTGGCGAATTTTAAACATGAGTTCCCAATGGTTTCGGAGATATGAAACATTTTGGGTTTATAATAACTTCTTTATTAAGCACATTTTACAATTTAATTTATGAACAAGCAACAAAGGTAAAATTCAAATGAAATGTTCAAAGCCCTTCCTCCATTTGACAGAAGCCATAACATCTCTGGCGCAAGGACCTTCGAATTCCTTTGAAAATCTCTGCGTTACGTTAGCTTGGATTCGATGGCATCCTTGTTATATCTTCTCGAGGTAGCGTAGCGTGCACCAAAGTTTCTAAACATCCCCAATGAAAGAAATCAAGTGGTTTAAATGGTCTAGAATTTTCACCTGATCATTTGTTTTCCAAACCGGAAATGTACGTGTAAACATTAAGATTTCATGAAGAAGCATACGTACATTAAATTGAAAGAAGGTCTCTACGAACCATGAAATTTTCTCACGGTGACCGTTGCTCTGAAACAACCATTATAGCTTTACTAAAACAACAAACTGCTACCGATTTTCGTTCTCGTAAATTGTTACCTGCCTTTTTTCCGACATTACGGAAAGGGTTTCGTCGCGACCTCTTTTAAAACGAAAGTAGACGGCGGAGCTAACCTAGCTTTTCATTTGCGCGTCCGCGTCCACGGCTATCCCGATCCCTCAGAGAAGGTTTTAATTTCATGTAAATTAATCACGGCATGCTTTGATGCGCCGGAGAATTAAATTTCGCCGGGTACGTCCGTCTCTCCGTTCGAATCCCGCTGGCGCGTCTCTTTTAGACGCCGAACAGAACGGAACGGGACGGGATGGAAAAGGAGACCGAACGAGACGCGTAGCGCGACTACAAATTAACAAGTCCATTATAAATTTCCGAGTTGAGCATTTTGCATAATTTACAAGCAAACTCTGGCCGGCTGCATATGATGGAGTAGTATATATGTGTGTGTATATGTAAGTGGAGAAAAAAGCTTGCGGATTTTTGTTAAAAAAACCGATCATCGTATGATGGTTCGTGTTTACTGATTTTTAAACAATTTTCAGATAAATAATTAAAGTAAAAAGACAAATTACATTAAACTGCCCATTGTAGATCCTTTCCACTTAAAGATATCTGCACACTACTGCTCGTACATCAGACAAAGATCAGTCTTCTCCTTTTGATCGTATCGGCTGCTGACGTTGGGTGTATTTAGATTGGGGGAGGCACTTCCAGTTATATATGTTCTGAGGATACAGCACTACCAGATGTGTTCATCAGAAAGATGATAAACATACTTACCGGAACTTCTGCCCTAAACATGGTCGTACCTTAACGCACCCTTCCTACGAGATATTCAATTAGTGTTGAATTTGCCCGGAAGGATGTGATTCAATGAGATCCAGTATATGCTATCGCGCAGTTTTAGGCAGTACATTTTTTAGGTAAAAATTCGTAGTCTCGGTGACTGTAACTATATTAGCCGGAAACAAGAGTATAGCATGATTTATTTTTCTGTTCACGAGTGTATAACCAAACATACACTACCGGCCATAAGTGTTTACCCACTCTTAAAATATTACAAAAACAAGTGAAATACTAATTATAAAATAAACCTTTATTCTGCGCTTATAAAAAGTACTTTAACAGTTATAAAAACAATGTGTTTGTCAATTTTCTAACAATGATAATCATAAATTTACTTAAATTGGGGATTCGTCAATATGTCCACCTTTCGCTTTTATTACTGCCGCACACAGTTTCGCTATTCTTTCTGTCTATCAGCTTCGCTAGTGTTAGTGGCTCTATTTTCCTCCACGTATCCTGTAGTTGCGTCCAAAGTACTTTTGCCGATTTTGGAGCAGAATCTGTCGATCGAGTTCCTCCCACAAACACTCGATCGGATTGAGATCTGGACATTGGGGCGGCCATTTTATAGCAATAATTTGGTTTCTGTGCTCCAGCTGTTCTAAATAATCACAGCATATCTTGGCAGTGTGTTTCGGATCATTATCGTGCTGGAATACGAAGTTCTCACCGATTAATCGTGTTCCAGATGGGATAGCATTCCTCTCCAAACTCTTCCTATAGCCTTCTTTTCTCAGGATACCATCTATTTTGATCAAATCTCCCACAGAGGCACCGCCAAAACAACCCCAAATCATAACTGATCCTCCTCCATGTTTTACTGTTGGCATAACACAGGATTGAAGTGCTCGTTCCATTTTCGATCTACGGACAAATGTCCTTTTGTTTGAACCAAATATACAGTTTATTTGAAGAATCGCCAATTATGAAGGTGGGTAAACACTTATGGTCACTAGTGTACATCGCGTAATTTTCCTTTATGAAGCTACAGACATATTTAGAACGCTGCGAATATTACGATTTATAGTCACCAGCGAAATTCCCGACAGTTTCAAATTTTATTCGACGTTTTGGCTGGTAAAACATTCGTACGTTGCATATAAATAATACATTCAAATATTCGTTTTTAAATCGCATATTTTAACATCTAGAGCAATAATTACAAAGGAAAATTTGTTTCATGCGAATCGTGTTTCATTTACGTAACAAACTATAGTGTTTTTATGCCTACGGGGTGTACACGGTTTTTATTATTTTTTTTTGTAATCCATCTTGGTGAAACTATCCGTTTTTACTCTATATTTTACAATTTACACATGTTACGGCAATTGAAGAGGGAATAAATGCAAATTTGTGGCTGTAGGAATTAAAGTGCACATTTTGGACGAACGAAAAAAGGCTGCTTTTGTGAATTTGCTGTTATAAATTAATTTTGCTTCGTTTGCAGGCTAGGACGAAATGAAATGCACGTTTGATATTTTTTTTTTCAGAACCTAGAGCTCTAAATCGATTTTGCACCGTCAATGTGGTGGAAATAAATATGATACGTATTTGCTCATTTTTTCATTTACGAGTTTGGCGGTCTACACTGATTTTGCATTATAATTGTACCAAAAATAGTATAAAACGACTTTCTGTAAAATACAGTTAATCCAGCGTTCAAAATAGGGAAGTTGTATGAATTTTTTTATTTAGAAATGAAGATAGACTATTTTCAGCAAGTGTTTTTCTCTGGCAGAGCAAAATTTCGTTTGTTATAGACATGTTACCAATCTACTAAGATTATGTTTGTAGAATGTTTCCAAGTCTATTGTTTTTATTTTCGCGATTATTTACTACGTCTTTCTCGATAAATAAAGATACCCAGTTTCTTTTATTTTTTCCTTAATAAAACCCATTTATATTTACCCGTATCCCTTCCTTTCGCAGAAACAAAAAAAAAAACATCCCGTTAACAAGCCAATAAAGAGCGCGTCAATTTCACCCGAAACAAAACAATAATAGACCTCCTCATTCCTACGATTTTCTCCCACCACCATCTCATCACCGGCATATACACACCACAATGCACAAGATAATTTCTTTTCTCCCTTCGAACTTTCGCCCATCGCGGTAGGATCTGACGTTTTCCCCCTTATTTTCCGAAAAAAATCGTTCCCGCTACCGTATGAGTACACCATTCGTATTTGCCCTGTCGGCGCCGAAACTCGACAACCCAACGAAGAATAAATCCTTCCCTTTTAACATTCCTCTCATTATTTGTTTTCCAATCAAGCGGAACCCATGAAAAAAGGGGGAACGGACCGTGGCGGTTGGAAGGAGGGCGTCGATCGATTTCGGGACATTTGGAGCCGAGCGGTACCAGATGACTGCGCCGTCTTCGTAGATTGGATAGAAGATACGGATGACGTCACGAGTTTTCCTGTACGGCTATGGAATAATAATTGGGTAAATTAAAAAAGAAGGAGAGCAAAAAATTGGGAAAGAAAACAACGTTCGGTAGGTGTAGACGGAGAGGGAGAGGAGGACATCTAACGTTTATTAGATAAGACTCTGTCGCCTAATGAAAGTTGAGAAATAAGGAATTTCTTCAAACTAACCTTTTTAACCATTGCTTGATTTGCTGAATTTCGAGAAAATTTATCAAGTCGATCGAAGGACTGTTAGTCAAAGTTTGCTAAGAAAATGATGCTCCATTGTTGCAGGACAAACAGCTCACGTCTCTCTCTACAATTATTTATCTGAGAAGATAATAATAGTACTTGATGTTGTGAAATGTTTTTGCACCAAATTCCTCCATTTGTCTATCTTTAAGCTTGATTCTCTTGAAGTCCGATATGATCAAACAGATCTCACATTTACTTCACGGCACTATTGACTCTCAGCAGCTTTTGGCTGGTGTTTAAATTTGACCATCTCTTCAAACATTTCTTAACATCCTCATCATAGGTGAAGGCAATGTCACTATAAAAACCCACATATAATGAAAGAAAACCAGAATTAACGTTGTACGGTCGAACACTTCGCCTCTGATTTTCATTGTTATTAATTTTATTAAAATATTTTCTTTCTGAATATTATAATTTTTTTTTATACAAGCACTAGCGTTCATCTTGCGCAAAAGCTGCAACAAATTCACTTTTAAAGTCGGTAATAAGTTATAATAATCGATAGCGGATTAGCGATGCCAGGATTTCGCAGTGAATCGGACGTGACGCCGACGAAAAATGAATTATCTCCTTTAGAAGAGCCGGACGTGACTGATATAAATGCAATTTATTATAAAACGCCGCGAGTGATTTATTCGCTAAAACAGCAAAAGGTTTCCGCTACCCAACCTACCGCCACCACCAGCCATTTTCTCTTACTCCTTTTCTATTTTAATCTTCGCGCGTCGTTCCGTGACTACCGAAGAATTATCTTCGGGGAATCTGCTGCTGCCACTGCCACCAGTTCAGATGTTTCCGAATCGGGCAGTTGCGAAGAAGTCATTATTTACGAAGACTTATTTTTTTTCGGAATTTTTTTCCGCGCGCAAAGTCGAGACCAGATCCGGGTGTCATCTTAATGGAATGGAATGGTCGGTAAAGACTTGAGAAAAGGAAGGTTAGGAGAGAGGACATCCCGACTTAAATTAAGTGATGAAATTTATTGTTCGGGATTTTAAAATAATGAATGATGAAATGGAAAAGAAGATTACTTTTAGATGGATATGGATATGATCGCAATTTTTGAAATTGTAATAGCATTCGGCAAGGTCTTTGAGGGATTTTATAATTTAATATAAATTTTAATAGAAAAAAAAAAATTCGAGTCAATTCGATTACCAGAAGGCGATGGCGAATATATGTATTTGATTCGACAAAAAAGTGATTGATTTAAACAGAGGAGATGGAATAATGGAATTGGTGAAATATGAGATTTATTGAATATTTTAGCGATATCCGCATGTTTTTTTTTAAAGCATTTACAGGAACTTGTTATTTAAGAAATCTTAGCGATACAAATTCAACTGAACAATTGGTTTAATTTTAACTTAAAAATTAAGCGTAGATTGTCCTTTGCAGAATCCGAAATTCTAAAAATAAAATTCAAAATAAAAAACAAACAATTCTTGACCATTATTTGAACACCTGCTATCGATCAAAAATACAAAAATAAAGCGTTTTCTAATAATCTCATCTCGTACCTCCATTATTTCGACACTAATCGTCAACATTTTCACACAATTCATGACTGCTGTATATTATCAAGCTTCACTTATACAACCAAAAATCCCACATCATCACACCAATCACGTTTTAGCGGCATTCGTGTGTCATTATTCCGTTTACGACTTCATATCTTCTATTATACGACCCCAGCACCGCCGCTATGTATGCCACTATATTACGAGAATAGGCTATTTGTTTTCTTTCGAAATAATTCGCCATAATTACGGACGGGTGGTTGTGTTGATGGTAGTCAGTGATAAGATTGGTATAAAATTTGAATACTTAATGCCATTGTTGGGTGCTCGAAAGGACACGTATAATTTGCCTTATCTTATCGGCGACATTAAACTTCGGTGGCGTGTCATAGGTTCAACGAGCGCTATCGGGCGTATTGGGAGTCGTATTTTGGAGTTAATAGATCAGGGGGCATGTAGTTGTAGATTTGAAGAAAGAAAATAAGGAAATTGTTATAAATGCACGATTTTTTCGGGCTCACGGCGTGCTTTTGTTTTTTTTTTAATAAATTGCGTGGGGTAGAACTTATCATGATTTTTAGTGAGCATTACATTAAACTGCTGGGGGGGATTTTACGTTAAAGTTATCGCCACTTAACACACGATACTGAAAAGAGGACTTTTAAAACCAGTAGAAGGCAATGAAGAGAAGTAGAAGAACCTGCAGAGTAAGAAGTACATGAATAGTAGAAATGTCTTTCGGGAAAGACTGGTCTTTAGAAAGTCTTTAGAAATCTCCTGAAGAAGCTGACAGGATGGTCAGCGAAACGTCAAGTAAAATATTAACTACACGACAACACCCGAAAGACATTCCTACTATGGATTACGGTCGTGAAAGCCTACACTCAAGAAGTACATGAAGTTATTAAAGAGCAAAAGTACAATAAAGTGCACGAGAAAGTGGAGTTCCTGCAGACGTATTAAAACAAGGAGGAGACAAACTACAGAATTAGCCCATTTGATGCGAAGAATAGGGAGTGAAGGAAGGATGCTAAAATTATATGGAACAGATTAAAGAAATATGAGGATGAGGTGGTGGATGAATATCTAAGAGACGTGGAAGATCGACTGTAGATCAAATATTCACATTAAAACAGATCGATATCAATGCGCAAAATTTATGCTTGTTTTTTATTGATTTTAAAGAGGCATCTGATACACTTTACCAGGAAAAATTATACAAAGCAAATAGATACGAAAGTAACCAAATGTGTGCTCCGCCATTGGTGAAAAATCATGTAATTATGTAACAAAACTGAGCGAAACGACACGTCGCTAACTTAGAAGGAAAACGCCATATTTGTATACAAAATCGACCTTATGCCTGTTTCGCGATAGCATATAGCGATTCGCTACTTCTAGTACTTCTTCCACAACAAGTTAGAAGCTTGCTGCAATTAAACTGTGTGAAATACCTCTCCACGCAAACAATTTACTGCACTATGAACAAAAGTAATGGATTTTGTTACAACGACCTATAGAGCGAAGGAGATTTTAGCACCACGCGTTGTTCTCGCAACGAGATGTTCAAACAGGAGGCGCGCGTACACATTGGATATCTATCTGTGTTATGCTGTTGTTTGCAGCTGACGTGCATTCCTCCATCCGCGTTTCTGATGCTTCTCTTAAAAGACAAACAAAGGAATAATCCGCAGTGCGCGCTCGGACATCTGCAAACATGCGAAGCACTATCTCTCTTTTCTATACGTACGCTTGCAAACAGATGCTGGCGACGAAATTTTCAAAGCACGATGCTTGAATAATCATGTTCGCTCGCTCTAAATATACGCATACATTACGTTCCGGATGTGCATTACCTAGCATTTGAGCCCTTGTTTTTGCTCTAAATTCGCTGCGGGGAAATGCGAGATGCCGGTATTCTTTTGCATTACGGGCTTAATCAGTGCTGGAAAATATTTTATGTTTTCTGTGAATTGTGAAATTCTAACTAAAATAATTGCTAGGCGTTGCTTATACTCAGGCTAACGCTGGGAAGCGGTATTTGTTGTTCGTGGAGGATGTCCCTAAACCAGGGATTCCCAAACCTAATCAGTCCGCGGCGCACTTAGTTTGCCCCGGCGCCCTTATCAAGATATGTGTACGATGACAAACCAGGCACAGAAATGAAATCAACTCTCACAATGTGAGGCTCACATTTATTAAAATCGAATCACAAGAACCATCCAACTAAAATATGAAAATACAAAAAAAATTAAATAAGTGGTGAAAACCTTCAACGACAAGTAAGTTAATATAACGGATGAGCTTGCTGGTCGCCACATATTTTTGAAAACGTGGAACAAGGTTTGACTGTGCCACCCTCATTTCTCGCTCTACGTTAATATTTGTGATATTTGGCTTTTATTACAGTTACAGCTGAAAATCTAGCTTCGCATAAATAGGTTGTTGCAAAGGAAATGAGGATCCTCGCAGCTTTTAATATCCAAGACTAAATCATTTTGTTTTCCGGCTGCTATTGAAAGAATTGAATTCTTGTGAAGCTTGAGCACGGCAAGGATCTTAGATCTACGCAAATTTCTTAATATTGTCTTCAAAGCAAAGCATCAAAGCCCGGAGAGGTGTTCCTTGAAAAGGGGCAGCAAGTCTTGTGAAACAACGACTTTACAGATTTATTACGGTAGGGCATACGTTTTGTGTTTTGTACTACAATGACAAGAGACCCTTTCGTCTATTTTCCCTTTCTTCTATTTTTCGCATGTTCTAGTTTTAGGGTGTGTAAGCGGCAAAAGTAGGTACCTGTAAATAATATTTTTTCGCGAGAGCAGGGATAGAACATCTTGAAATTGGAGCTTTTTCCTCGAAACAGCTATTCCGGGTTAATTAATTAAACTTGTGTGGTGCGGAGTGTGCCGATACTTTAGTGTTGTTTGCCATACTACCTCACAGTCTTCGCTGTCTTTCAGATTGTTAGGTAGAAAGGACCCGCTTATAGACTTTCCTTGGGCTGAAAGTTTTAATTAAACGTAATGGTGTCTTTTGCAAAAATAGGACAAAATTTAAATGTCCATGGTCCAATCCTGTTATTCAAAGTTACCCCCACCCCATTTACATAATTTATAAAATATAGTACTCAAATTTCAAGTTTCACCATGAAGAATTGCAGATATTATTCACTTCGTATAATAAATCGGGCGGAAGCTCTTAGCCCGCTGTTACAATTTCCACCAGATCCTTAGAATAAGACAATCTCAAGTCCAAAGAGCGTCACCTCGATCAAACTCGAAAATTCGAACATTTAGAAAGTTTCGGGGCGACGGATGTGGCGAGATTTCGACGGAAGAGAGTTTTTAATCCGGTAGACTTTATGACGGTAAAGACCTTCCTCGTTTTTCTTATCCTCGTCTCTCAGACTTTACAAGAAAAACTTTCGGAATGTTAATGCGATAAATTTTAAATTCTCCCGAGGGGGCAACATGCTTGATATTCCGGGAGGAAGGGCTAAACTTGACCGGATCTAACTGAAGTATATATAAAATTTAATGGATTTTTTTTAATGGGAATTCTAAAAAAAAGTTGCCATCGTAGAAGGTGGATAGTTAAAAAGTTTTTAGGATTGTTAAACATTGTGTTAATGAGGTCTTTACTTGTGTTGCAGGTGAGGAAAGGTTGTGGACTTTTTGTAAAGGTGAGTTGTTTTATTGTATTACCGGAAATTTGTTATTTCTGTTGAGATTTGAGTAATGGTTAAAGTTCGCCACTTTCCGTTAGCAAAGACTAGACAGGCTCGTGTTTTGTCGACCCTCGGGAAAACCAGTAGGCAACACGAACTTATTCTCATGAGACGGATAAACACGAGTCTCTCTAGTTAGTTGTTAATTTCGTGAAGCGCACGGAAAGTAGCGAACTTCACTAATAAGTAACTTACACATTAATTTAATGACATGCTTTTTTATTTGTTGCCCAGATAGGGGTATAAACTTTCATTTCTGGCGGTTTCTTAATGTAAGAGGGATTTGCGTTTTTTTTTTTTTTAAATAAAATCTTTAGATTATTTCCACCGTACATCGGTGTACGTGTGAAGGTATACGAAAGTCTAGTTTTAGAATTCGATTTGCCTCTCTCTTTGTTGTCGAAAATTGCGTTCTACAAATGTTAGATGCTTATCTATTTACCGAGAGAATTCCCGAAATTAGTTTAGGTCAAAGTGTGCGTTTAAGAAAAGGGATCTCGACGACCCAAATTACGGCACCGTTCCCCGGGAATCCGCACAAAACAAGACCCTCTCCGGCGCCGCCGTTGAAACCCGCACACTTCTCAAACTATCGTATACATCGGGTGTGTACCCCGCTCCAAAGTACTCGTTTGAGAGTTAGGACCGTTCCTGCGATAAGTTAGACGGGTAATTTTTATTCTATTACAAGTTCCGTACGTTTCTCAAGTTGTTTGAAAGAATCGAATTTAGAATAAAGGAATTATAGTTCAAGTGGAATGTCGAAATATTATTCTATAAAATTCAATTTTGAATGAAGCTTTACAAATGAATAAGATCCTTAATATTTTAACTTTAAGAAGTGCTTTTTATGCTGTTCTCGCAATGTTGCTCTAAAACTCAATCGTCTCTTGAGTCTTATGTGAACTTGCATTCTTTTAAAGGAATTATAGCAACGTGATCCGGATTTTTGTTTGCTTTCATTTTCCAACACATGCTCTATTTTTATTTTTTAAATATCATCCTCATTAATTCCTTTTCAATTATTTTCAGCTCTTCCTTTTTACCCAATCATCAATTTTGAGTCTATTATTTATATGCGAATTTTAGTTTCTGAATACTTTGCGTTCGGAGTGTAAAGAGAGCCATATTAATGCAACCAATAGCCGTTTCGTCGCGGATAGCGAAAAGTTGATCGGCTTTCACCAAAATCAACGAACTAAATTCGTAAGTGAAGCGTAGAATAAATTCATATAGACATCTCCTCGCTCGTTTTCGTTGTTTTGCCGTTCGAGCTTTTCCGACTCCGACATGCTGTGCTCCTCGTATTCCCCGGAATAACTCGATAAAATCCGGTTATAGCTCTGAGCCAATTTCGTTTCCGCGCCGATATAATAATTGGATAGCGTGTGTTGCTTCTATAATAATTCCGGAGTCACCGGCGCAGCGTCCAACATCAGACGAACCATTAGAGCTGCATAGAGGTACCTCGGACGATTTATAACGTGCCGGAGTTAATTATAAGGAGAAGGGAAACTAATTACTGGACGTTAATTTTTCGATAAATTTGCAATCTAGCGCGCCGGTTATTGATACTTACTGCCTACTACTACTGCCAGTCATTTATAACCTTATTTTTGCACGCGGAATGAAGCTCTCATACTCCATTGGTAGCTAGGCGGAAAAAGCTTAGGGTAGCGCGGAAATTGGAAATCTGAGCTAACCGTGTCTTGATTTTATTAATTGTTCATCTTTCTAAGAGAATAACGTGGAATAGAAAGAAGATACGCTACGGTTATGTATCATTTTACAAGGAAATATCGGATGATGCTCGTGGAGCTTTGAGTAAGCGAGATGTGTCTCTATGAGGGATTTAATTATATTTTTCCTGAAAGAGCTTTGTAACTTAATACTGAAGAAGGCAAAAACCTTTTGCCTTCGTTTTGCATTATACTTAGTAGGTTTTAACGAATTTCATTAAGCTGGTAGGTAATGCAATTTTATTATAAACTGCAACAACCTCCTTGAATTTTTGCGAGCATCATTTGTAAGATGTGCCCAGCCCGATACTTTGCAACATTCAAAAAAAATCCAAAGATTTTGATAGAACAAATGTTCTAAATACAATCAAGTGATAAATAATAGTAGGCTTTCACGGCCGGAGTCTGTTTGTTCGCCGTGGTCTAGAGTTGGTGTATGTCTACGTTTCGCCCAACACTGCGGCTGATATCTTCAGGACGAAGTTGGTGGTTCGCTGGTCGTCGGAGTAATTAGTCTTTGGTGAAGCGTCGACATACACCAGCTCTATACTACGGCCAAAAAGCCCGGAAACATGTAGCCTCAGTACGAACTCACGATCACGTCACAAGTCATAGGCTGCTGGATGCTAATTGGCTTAGCATGAAAGAACGACGTGAGCTAAAAATGTTGACCCTTTTCCACAAAATAACAATCTTTAAGCCACTAGATTTCATTGTATCTTAAGTTCAATAAAGGCTCAAAATAAATAAAAAATAAAATAATTATTCAGATTATCTAATTTAAATTAATTAATGTAAAATCCGGATAATTAAGAGAAATGATTTTATTGTCGGTGTATGTTTCAAGTAAGATTTAAGTAAATAAATGGAAATAAAAGAAAAATGACAGTAAACCCTTCACAAGAGAAATCCTCGTGTTTCCATCAACTCTAAGTACGGCGAGTTTCCATTTTTAACGCGATATATACGCTCTTAGCTTTCACATTTCCATCTTCCTCATTTATATTTAACCCAGTCGGCATTAATCCAAATTGTACGCATCGTGCTACCTACTCTGACAGTACCAGTAAGCGACGTATACGCGGGAGGAACGGGACTCTTTTGTATCTCCGCGGCTGTCTTTTCGTATTGTACGAGCACATTCCCCTCTCGCACGCTGCATTTTATCTCCCTTCCGTTTCCGCTTCGTCGTAAAATATGTCTTACCGCTGCTGTAGGAGCTACCGCTAGAGGCGTCACATCGGATTTCGTAACAGACTCTGAAGTGGTGCTGGGTGAGCGGACTGCTGTGGTTTTTAGAAATTTCGAACCACCACGCTGAGCACCGAATCTACTATTCTCGTTGGGCTTGCATGTGCGACGATGAGGATTCATCGTAGTACGCCATTTCGTATAATACGGGTAGAAAAAAGGGGGAAAAAACGCGGAAAGAGGAAGGGAAATGTTGCGAAAAGTGTATTTCTTTAGATGGCGACTGAATTATTATAGAGTTGGGATGATAATTAACTATAGACGAAGATATATGGCAGAGGAAGACGGAAGTTTACATTGAAAAAAGACGGATGGCAGAAAGCTCTTTTTGTTTGTGGAGTTTTTGTTTAAAAGTATCTATGGAATGTAATTTTTTCAAGAAATTTTCAGTAATTTGGGGAAATATGTTTTTTCAATTTATTTGTCAAGCATGCAAATGCAGGAGTTTCAAGAGAGGGGAAAAGAAATTAATTTTGTGTTTTGTGTGGAAGGAGATTGTCAAACAACACAAAAGTATCGGTACACTCCGCACCACACAAGTTTAATTGATTAATCCGGGACAGCTGTTTCGTGGATCGACGTTTATGTGCATTTTGCATCTTTAAGATATGACTTTAACACATTTTTTTTACTTTTTAAACCGATAAAGCAGCTACCATTTAAGCCAACTAAGACAACTGTCGGGAGATTGTATATTTTTAATGCTAAATAGCTAGTTTACATCGCAGCGATTTTAATTAAATTAATTACTTATCGTAGAAATTAAAAGTAAAAAGGAAAACATCTTTAATTAACAGTCGAACTTGAATTTTAACAGTTACGCTTGCCAACTTTGAAACTTTCACAAAGATTAACCAAAGGAAACGAAAACTAAGCTACTACCGACGCCGCATTAAATGAACTTGGGAGAAGCGAAATTGTTCGTATGATTTCGTATTAGCTTTGCAAAGATTCTTATTTAATAATGGCTGAAAGTTATAATAGCACCCTGCACACGCTAGTTTTCATTAAGTTACCGAGACAACAAGTGCTAAGATTCATTAACCGAATGAAGAATGATGCACGTTGGCAAGTTCTCATCGCCAACCGAAACCGCAACTATTTACAGCATCTCGGAGCATATCAGTGTAAATGTAGTAAGAAACAAATATGTGCCGACCGTGTTAATTTATTCAAATTTTCTGCGGACGTCAAACTTCCTCCCTCGTAGAAATTGAAACCCAGAACACGTCGTGTGTAGTCGAGGACAAGATGAGGACGGGATCCTGGGGTGGGTTCGAGGACGGAAGGGACATGGGACGGAGGGTGGGACATGTTAAAGTGGCAACTCCGTCGCGCCAAGTGCTACTTCACACGTCTACCGTACCAGCGGCATACACCATCTTCTACGATTTAATTAAATCAGAACACAAGGCGTTAGATTCTTCAATCTAATAACGTAGATGATGCAGTAGGTATAGTGTGCGATAGGCGGCGGCAGAAGTCGCAGTTGTAGTTGTACTAGTAGCGGCAGCGGCTAATGTATGCCGGCAGCGAGGTTGGTAGACCTTGTACGACGTAAATTTAAGCTAGGTGCGAGGATGAGGGTCTAATTGACCCTAATTGGTATTTTAAAGGTCTCGTTAGCTATAAGTAAGTATTATATTTCCTTATTTTAATTAAAATCACGTTGTTTCTAATGAAAAGAATGGATTAACTGTTACTATAAGGCTGTTAGAATTGCTGTCGTTAGAGTCGTTCAGCCACGTGCGCTCAAGCAGCAACTGACTATTGTAGTTGCTACAGAATTGGTGTGGTTACTACGTGAAACCCAGGAATACTGTTTCGTTAGCGTTGCTAAGTTGCTCACTTTCATGCTGAACTATGATGTTAAAATAAAATAAGTGTTGCCATTAAATTCCACTAGATGAGTTTTGGGTGTATTAAGTTTTAAATTAATTTGTAGGAACCACGTTCTTAAGGTTTAACAAGCACTCCTAAACCAATCGAGACGCAGTTATTGGTGAGCAAGATCTCAGAACCGCTCACTAACCATCTGCAGGAAGCACCAACCAAGCTCTCAATATTATCCTGTAAATTATTCTTCTCCTTTTAATAAATTCCATTCGTTAATCGTTGCCGCTTGTTTTACCAAATCTTACGATGCGACTGAAGCTCGACGGAATCTTTATCGAAAGCTCGAGCTAATCTGATTTATAAACTTTAATGGAAAATCTAGTTCTTGTTCGGTCAACTTTACACTCCTCGTTTGCTTCTGCTTCTAAGGTTACTAGTGCAACGATGAGTCATCCTCGAGTCTTTCCTTTTCCGTCGTCTCCTTTTATTCCCCTCCACCATCTACCATCGTTTCCTGTACGTTCCTCGGCGCCAAGCGAAACTTTTCCACTAGTTCAAATATAATATAAAGTCCTTCCGTTCTATGCTTGGCTCTCTTTTAATTGCCTAACTTATTTAATTTCCTGATGCAAATGATTCCTCTTCGCTGTATACACCATCGTTCTATATGCCCTCTTGTATTAACCAATGTTTTCGGTAGCAAAAGATGGTCTAATTGGAGTAAAAAGTCTCTCCCCACTCACTCCGTGCTTTCGTATCTCTACCAATAAAACTTAAGCGGCGCGAAACTTCTGAAATGTATGTAAGTGAAGCTCCGAAAAGGGGTAGAACGTCATGACGGCGGCGCTTAAGAAAGGACGTCTTCCGGTTCGTCCAGAATTGAAAATGAAATTTTTCGAGTGTTAATTACTGGTAATTATCGTTGAATACTCAATTAAGTTTTAATTAGGGTTTTATGGCGTTCTGTTTCTTGGGATGTGTGCGCTGAATGCTTCGACGAGTGCTTTCCACTGAAAGGGGTGACTGCTGTATAGACCTACGCAAGCACTTAGAGTGGAATGGAAGTCCTATAACTTATGTGGAAGTAGTTTCTAACAAGTCTTTGGCTTTCATATACTGAGAATATCGTGTCGAGAATTCCCTTTTGGCGATTTGATCTTCCATAATCAAGAGAGCTAAAACTGTTATATGGTGCTGCCATGGGCTCTCCTATGTCCCTTGTTGTGGTTTGTGATGGCTCAATTGAATCTTTTGAATCCGATATATCGATAATACTTTCACTATCTGGCCTCGTGGCAACGGTTCTTTAACTAAAATCCTAGACCTAACACCCGGACATCAATTTCACTATGGAGGTCTTAGATCTTAGGTCACTCTGTTTATCGAAAACTCACACGCACGGATAGGTATCTCAAGACCACCTCCCATCATCACCCGGCACAAAAGTTCTCAGTTATCAACTTCTTGGTTCAACGGGCAATAACCCACCAATATGCCCACCAAGCTGAATCATGTACCGAAGACTCTTGTGTGTTGTCCGCAATTATTGTTCAGCAGATATAGACAGCGCCAAAGTGATATGATGCTTCTTATTGCTGCATAGGAGTGCGAATATTTGTGGTGGGGGAAGGTCCGTAACTTAATCAGCTGGCTTTGATCATGTGACACTATTTCATGGATTGCAACTTACCATCGATTCCGCCAGCACTTCGACGTGAATCCAAATGGACGATATTGTTATGGATGAAAAAGCTCAGAGAAGGCGGTTCATCTGCGGAAAGTCAGCAGGTGGTACAAGGTCTCGGGTCTCGAGCCCAAATTAAGAAGATTTCTTCGAGTTAGTAAAATCTTATCCTAAAAGCTCTATTATTTATTTGACTTATAACCTTGCTTTTTAGCAATTTATTCAACCAGATTTTGTAATCTATCGGGAGCCTGCTTTTGTCAATAGCAATCTAAATTTAAAGCTTAATAAATTCGATTTTACATCGCGTTCGTATAACTCGGGCGCAACGTCAACACATAACGCCGACAATAGCGCGATTCTTCTTATCGGCACGCTTCATCTTACTGGCTCTATAAGCGGTGGTGCGGCGGTAACTAACACATAAGTTGCTGCAATTCCGTACACGGCATGCAAAATGTAAACAGATCGACTACCCGGTGGATGGCGAAGCACTATGTATAAAAGCCCCATCGCCTAATTCCGCTATCCTAAGCAGACTAAAGAATTAATATTAAATTACCGTATACGCTTTCGTCAGAGCTGAGTAATGGTAAATACGAAGAGCGTGGCTCTTTATACAGTGCGCGCGCACACCGTTAATTAAATCTAATTTAAAATTATCGTTTAAGTTAAATTGGGAAATGCTAAAAGCTAAGCTTGAGCTTGCGTGTCGTAATATAAATAATGCAATGAAATGCAAAATAAAGCGACATCTACTTCCGTTACGGAGTAAGCGGGATGAAATATTGTTTACCTGCTCGCACTAGTTGATATTTTGCTAAAATTCCACCTTGTATAATCAGGGTAACAAGTTTTGAAATAATACAGTGCGGGTAGAGGAAGTCCCATCCTCTTTGTACTCTTTAATTTGGTTGCGTAGATTGTATATTTGTAATGAATTCTTTTCATTATGAATATACAAATGTGACCGGTTTCGTGAAAAAATTTACATCTTCAGGCTATAACTATATCAGATGAAATATTCTCTGATATACTTCTGGCCTAAAGATGTGAATTTTTTTCACGAAACTGGTCGTCTTTGTGCGCACCTGTGAGAAAAGGAACACTCTTTAATCCTTTAAGTATCCTTTAAGTAATATTAATTAATTAAAAAAAAGACAATTCTAGGTCATTCTGTATAAGAAACAAAATTTTGAAAAATTAGAATTATTCAACAACAACAATTGTATACCTTTAACATTTCCGTAAATAGCACCGCGTTACGACTTACCGCATAAAATTTAAAAATTTATCGCACCCGGTACACGACGTTTCTACCAGTTTCGAAACACGTTCCGGCCCGGGGAACAATTCTGGCGACTTCCTCATTACCGGCCGCGTCACCAGGGCCTCCTAACGTCTAAAATTTTACAATTCCCAACCGCGCTCACCTCGTTTCTTTTGTTCGTCATTCGACGGCTCTACACAATTCTAGTTTTTACCTTTGCACGTACAGGATAACCTACAACAAGCACGTCCTTCGAGGATTACCAATTACTATGGTGGATGATAGCTAGACGCTTTTGTACGGCTATTCTTCATTTTCAGCACTCTTTCTTAGATACACTCCTTTGATGATCAATATTTTACGACGCCAGCGTCCTCTGCTCCGGGGGAGAATCCGTGGAGATCTGTGTGGGGCAGTGTTGCCACGACACCGCAAAATTCAAGAATTCCACACTCTTTCTCACTCGTGTTATACGCGATTTATTTTTATTTGGAAGCTCTTATTTATTTATAAGTTATATATGTAATAATAACATATTTATAATGTTTAAATAGTAAAACATACATGGCGAATCTTTTTTTTTGTTGGTGGTTTACTGTTTCGTATTGAAAACAAAAGCTATATTATGCGTTAAGTTGTTCGAAGCAAGGTAGATTATATATTGTGGTATAAACAAGAACTATACCCCTTCTGTTTTGAGGTTATCTATTATGTTTCGCTTATTTATAGTAAATATGGGCCCTTAGCTACTCTTCGGTAACCTGAAACTATCTTGTAGCAGACTGGTGACCGATAGACCTCAGCTTGTGAACCTTAAATATAAAACAGGATTGGTTAAATCATTACCTCCACCGGTAGAAATAAACGTCCCATAAGCGTTCTTCTTAAGATAACAAAATTTGGGTTAATAACTTATTGCATTGTTTTAATAAAGGAGAATTTGTGCAACATCGCCGTTTTCTTTTCATCCAATTCTTTAAATTATACAAATTTTCTCTTGATTCGTTCGTACAGTCTATGTAGCAGGCGGCGTCTTAATTTTTTCTCTTTTTATCTTACCAATTTATGTTATTTTTAAACTTACGATCAACAAAACATATTCGCATTCTATTCGGTACGCTTTCAAACAAACTGTATATAAATGAACTGGCTCCTCGCGGAGATAATCCTCAAAGGGTAAAAAGATCGTTCTCGCGCGTTGGAGTGTATTAATAATGGAACAGTTTCGGTTTTGTAATGCGGTAAGATATTTCCGTCTACGTCCCTCTCTCACCATCGCTTTTCAACCCGTTCTCCGTGGGTACCTCGATCTCGCGGGAAATGGATAAGAAGGCAGTGGCGTAGTAGCAGGTGGACGGGTACGATGAAGTGGCGAGGTTGGGGAGAGTATTCGGGTGTGTGATAGGGTATAATGGAGGGCTTTTCGCTCGTGATTAATGCCGGCTATTATTCTTCTTCTTTTGCACGTTTCAAATCTGCATCGATAACGCGGAAGGTATGGCGTTCGGTGCCTGCCCGCCTCCTACCTACTACTCCCAATCCATAAAGGAATAGGTCGGATTCTTCTGTTACTTCTTTCGTTCTTTTCCTCTCTTATTTATAGCGGAATCATTTATAAGATGGCGGAGTGGGTAGGTGTGGGATTTGGTTCGTGTTTAGATTAGGTCGGGTGCCCTATTTATATCGGACTGATGTTTATTTAATGAATGGGAATCTTAAGTGTGGAATGGAGATTCGCTAACGCACGGTTTTCTTCGAGTGTAGCCGTATAATTTTTGGGTGCTTTCATTTAAGCAGACTTTTAGGCAAGTGTTTAAATTTATAATAAAATATCGATATACGTAAATCGCGGAATAACGGAGACAGCGATTAATTTGGATCATCCTGTACATTTATTAATTTACATGCATATACGTAGATACGCTTTAATCGAAATTGATATCTATTTTAAGCGTTCCAAATCCTTTGAAGAATAGTGTAGACTTAAGCTAACAGAGAGATATTCTCAAAAGCTTTACTACAATTTCCATATTTTACTTCTCAAACGTATCTAGGCTACCTACCTGCATACATTCGTATTTATACCAACAATACACCTTTCGCGTAAAGTTATGTAACGTTGGCGTCCGTGAATAGGGTGCGAAACGATCAAACGTATCAACGAGAGAGTGGAGCGTTAAAACGAAAACGGTGCTCGCTATTACGCCGCGCGAGCACGCCTTGCAGCTCGTAATAAATCCGGCCCCTATAGAAGGCGCGATGTCGAAGGATTATTGTCATGTTAAAATGATGAAAACAGCTACGCTTCGGCACGCCCATCAATTCAATTTTAAGGAAGCCTTTAAGTCGCTCCGTGCTGGCAAGGATCGAGTTTATACACTACCATTATAGCTGAAACTAGCAGGAAGTAGTAGTGGCTATTAAATGGCCTATAATACGGTTAGCAAACTCGATGACGGGAAGTGGGTGTTGGATGAGAGGCAGATCGATAGCGGGAAAATTAGAAATGCAATTTAGGGAAGATGAGTTTTCAGTTGTATATAGCTGAAATAGGAAGATAGGTTGAAAGCATTGGATTAAGCTTAAATAAGAAAAAAACCTTCTCACTTCTCACCAATAAAAAAAAAAAACAATTCCTTTAGTTATTAAGCTATTAAGGTGGATAATTATCTAAATACGGACTTGAAATCAAGTTGCCAGATTTGAATTTATTTCAATTTCAAGCATCTTCGGTACCGTTTCCAATAACTCATCTTTCACGGAACAACTTCAATTCTACGAAAACTGTTCTTCAAGACAGCGCCGCCGTTATTGATGAGAAAACTATCACACAGTCCGCGTCTTGTCCTCCCCCACACACACTCCGTCTCGAAATTCTTAAAGTTCGGTATAAGTTCTGCGTTTCGTCTACACAGAGACGACGGTATTCGGCGGGTACTTACTCCGTTAGTCTCTTACCTAGTAATTAATTCCACCTGTCAAAAAGTTGTAATCGCTTTCGTCGGACTTACGGCCGACGCTGGTGTGCCGAACGTCGATAGGGTGCGCTGAAATTGTTATTCAAACTCGAAGTTCAGCCGTATCTAGTCGGCACCGTCTATTAGTCGTTGTGGTTTTAGGGATTCGGAATTAGCGCGAAATCTGCTAATATATTTACGTCGTTAGTTTCAACGTTAAGCAGTTTAAGCTATTTTCGAATAACACCTGTTCCTATTATATGTACTAACAATTATAGTGTCTATTAAAGATCGTAAAATATTACGATTTGTTATGTACTGTAAAATAAATACGGGACTGGTGGCGCTGTCAGTCTCGGGATATCGTGTTCGAACCCTAGGCTCGCAACTCTTGCAGTTTCTGTACTTCTCCTTACTCGAAATTTAGCAAATGCCGAGGGTAAACAGTGCCCTGTAATAGGCGAAAGTTGTTTGAGGATGTAAAGGCATGAATTATTATTACTATTATTTAGAAAATGCTTTCGCCAACATTCAAAAAATATTTTGTTCACCTAAATCGTTCAAATTACAGTTCATTCTGCACATTTGAACAGCGAACTTAAGATCTATGAATGTCGTATTAATTGTCGGAACTGATTGAAATCTTCTGGGTATTTATTGCTTTATGGGGGGTAATTGAGATTTTCCCAGATCAAAATAGGAATTTTAAATGCGACAAAAATTTAGACCCTGTGCATTTATTACACTAATATAAGCAAAAACGTTTTAATTTGATACTTCTCTTTATATGCAGCGGTTGTGCTGGTAAAGTGTACACATTTCACCACGAGAAATTATATTTTATAAAGTGTTTGCAATATGGGTAGAAAAAAGCGGTTATCCTTGATAGAAAGGGGTAAAGTTCTAGCCTGGCACCAGGATGGTGTTAGTAAGAAGGAAATTGCTCGTCGGTTACGAAGAAGCGATCATTCCGTTAGAAATTTCCTAAAAGATCCGGAAAATTACGGCAAACCAAAAGGCCAGGGGCGACCGAAAGCTGTAAGTGAGCGGGATAAACGCATGATATTGCGGTGTGCATCCAATTCTTCTGCGTCGGCGAGAGTTATTGCAGAACAGGCGGGGGTACAAACGCACGTGCGTAATGTTCAAAGGATTTTAAAGGCGTCACCGGTAATATCGCGGAAGAAAATGTTGAGAAAACCGCCACTTTCGGCGAAACACAAAGAAGCGAGGTTGAGATTTGCTGAAGAACACATATCCTGGAAGAAACAATGGAAAAAAGTTATATTTTCCGATGGGAAACGTTTTAATTTGGACGGACCGGATGGGTACTCGCATTATTATCATGATCCGAGAAAGGAACCAAAAGTGAAAATGACCAGACAATTAGGGGGTGGATCTGTGATGATATGGGCAGAGATTGGATTTCGCGATAAAAGTGGGATAGTGTTTTGCACAAACAAAATGACATCTGTGACGTATAAAGATTTATTGCGTGACAATCTTCTAAGTTTTGGAAACCAATAGGCCGAGCGCAATTTTGTGTTTCAGCAAGATAACGCGCCAATTCGTAAAGCAAAAACCATTACTGAATGGTTTAAAGGGAAAAAGATTAAAACTTTACAGTGGCCGGCACGGTCACCAGCCTTAAACATTATTGAAAACATCTGGGGTGAATTGGCACGTCGCGTTTATGGCGAAGGCCGTCAATATTTCACGGTACAGGAACTGAAAACTTCAATAGTGACCGAATGGCAGGATATCCCTCAAAATGATGTGTTAAATTTATATAAATCTAGTAATAACAGACTATTGGAAGTGATTAAGAACAATGGAGGATCTACGCATTACTGATCACTCATTTGTTGATTTTTGTTTTACATTTGCAACAGAGCGTCTAAATTTTTGTGGCAGAAATTGTTTCAACATTGGAGTAATAATTTATTATTTAGTTCATATATTACTGGAGGAGATATTTTTAAGTTTATTTTACTTTTACGAATAAAAACTTAATTAGATATCTTGCTAGTTTCACAAAGAAATGTTGTAACCCTTAAAACCCGTAAAACATCTTACCGCGTCTAAGTTTTTGTCGGGGAGTGTAGGTGATACAATTTTAATGGTCCGCAAATAAACTCAAATATTAAATATCCATTTGACTCAATGTAGTTAGAGTAACGTGGCGATTGAGCAACCGTATCCTATTCAACGCAGACGAGTTATACTCTTGTCTATGGTCCAAACTGTCAACCTCATCGAGCACAAACTGTATTAAGTCTATTCAAATATTTGGAGATGCTTTTCACATTTACAGTGTGTCCCCGGATTGAGTTCACAGTAGGTAAAATGGACCAAAAATTTTCGATTTGGAATTTCATATTTGGGGATTCCGCCCTGCTTGGTCTGAAACTTATTTAGTTAGTTTGCTTTCGATTTTTTAAAATCAAGTAAGCCTTTATAATTGGTTCTTATAGTATAGATGTACAATTAATTTCCCATAAAAAGCTGTGGAAAATCGGTTAACCCGCTGTATTCGAGAATTCAATATTTTATTGTGATGTTTCTTTATAGCGTACGGATTCATTATCCATAATACCGTCTTACAAAACGGGAACCGAGTCAAAATAATCCCTATTTGTTTTTCCAACCTGGAAACATATATCTGTACGCTCGCAAGCGAAAATAACAGGCTCAAAATCTAATATATTTTCCACTCCGCCTTGTATTAAACCATCGCCTGTTCTATCACCAATTTTACCCTCTCTCCGGTGAAGAGAAAGCCAACAAAAGCAAGGTATAAGAGGATTACGCATTTAGGAACTCCGACCAGTATAAATCTTGAAAAACTGATCCGAGTTTGCGTTGTAAAGTCGACGGTTCGCGCGATAATTTACCCCTTGAAAATATCGAAAATATCCCCATACTACCCTTATATTATTGTATTCCCAAGGAAATAAAGCTGTATGCGCTGGCCGGATCTGCAGCGTATAGTTCGAGGTAACCGTACACAGGTACTTTATCTTATTTTCTTCAACACGTACTGTGTATTTATTCCGTAAAGTCTGTCGTTTTGCAGCTTGCCGCTGTTGGTTGAATTTGCGGTGTACATACACGCGTATACCTATATATTTTCCCACTTCCCGAGTTTTCGGTAACGTTTGCTTTTTGTTTGGGTGATATAGTGGTGAAACTATTCCGTTGTTTAGTTATTTCCTTCGTCGTTTTTCTCCGGTACGTTATTAGGAAAGGATATATGGCCGGAATGGTTTCGGAAATAAATGTGAATTTAATTGCTTTGAGAAAATAGAGTGTCAGAAGCAAAATCCTGGCTAAATTGATGACCAAGTTGAAGTTTATTAAAAGCATAGAAGCAGGTTACATTTGCTCATTTTTTGTTTCGTAAATTAAAAATACCATGAAACTTACTATATGCGCGGACGTACCGATTTTGTTTAAGCTTGCCCTCTTAAATCTAACAGTAAAATCCTTGAAAAGCTCCTCTTTTTTGGAACATATCTTCGCGTTTATAATCTCAATTTTCTAAAGTAACTGATTTATTCCAGCAATTACAGGATACAAATTTACAGAAACAAAAGGATAGCTTTCTTTCGTTTATTCCAGCTTATAGCTTATATTTTCCCCGCGGAGGATATTAAGCTATTACAGCGTTGAACGTACATCTCAGTTACAAAACAGATATCCTACCGAATATATACAACTTTGTGTAAATCCTACTGTGAATCCCCCAGCTAGACGATTTAATAACGGCAATAAGGAGTAGAGTCGGCTTCGTCCCGTTTGATACCCGCATCTATTTCACCGCACGAGTCTAGGAATTCTAATTTCGAAAGAGGACGGCTAGATGAAAGAGGCGAGCACATCCTGAACCGTATACCTAGCAAAAAAAGGAAGCAAAACAAATCTCCGGGCGTATTTTACGCAGCTAAGCGTAGATGATGCGGTCGGTAGTGATGGCGCTGGTGGTGGTGATGGCGGTAGCGGTAGTGCTTCAGTTTCAATTTTTAATTAAAACGGGGAGATCGGAATTTTTCATGTTGGTGTCTACGGTGATTAAAGTTAGTTCTGGCCGGCTATTGGCGTTTGGTAAAAAGAGTTATCGGAAGAGGGAGCGTGCAAATATTAGATTAAAGAGAAGGAATGAGTTTTGATTGTGGTAGTGGTTTAATGAGTCAATAGATCGTGTCGTTGTTACATGACTAAACGAGGAATAAGGTTTTACAAAAACATAAAATAAAATTTTCGAAAACAAAACAAAATTTTTGAAGGCTTTACCAGTTTTGGAAACAAAAGAACTCGCTAATGGGCGATATACCAGGTGAACACGGGTAAATCAAACATTAACTCCGTTTTTTCCTTCATTGTTTGACGTACTGTGCAGGAACTGGCATTGTTATTATGAAGGACCATGCGACGCCACTTTACCAATTTTTTTTTAATTTTTAAATTTTTTTAAAAATTGAAATATGTTTGGATTGATGAGTATAAATTAATGAGTTAAATTTAGAGTGAAGGGAGGTCCTTCTGAGCCCGTCTGAACCTGTTCTACGTGCTTTATGGTCATGCAGCAATCCACAGATAATACAGTCGAATGATTACGACGAATTACACACCCGAACGACCACTCCCATACCGACGCCTGTGGAGCGCACGGAATATGGCGAACTTTACTCATGATTTATTAACAAATTTATTGCATCATGTACTTCTTACTTTCGGCCGTTAGAGATATTTTTCTTCAATTGCTGTACATCGGATACAATTAGTGACTCGACATTGTTTTCGTTTGATTCCGCATGTAAAAGCTTAATTGGTTTCTCACATATATTATCCATGGTTCGTCTTTTTAAACTCAATTACTCAATTTACGTACGTGGCTCAATACCCTACCACACCCATAATTATTAGACTTGCCCGTAATTACATCGGAGCGAATTTACCTGCGACCTTGGCGCTTCATTTAAAATAAATTAAAAAAAAAATTAAAAATTAAAAAAAATAAATAAATATAATATAATAATAATAAATAAAAGTTCCTAGTTCGCTACGATCGATCATCTTGTATATACAAAAAAATACCCACAATTCAACAATTTTGAGCAATATGAAAACCAAATTAATTATATAAAAATTGAATTACGATCGTAAAATCTATTGTTTACTCACAGCACTCACGTTAAATACATAAGAAAAATATCAGGGAACATACACGTGCCTTTCCTCAACAATTTTAAATTAAAAAAGCTCCTCAACGTCTAGATTACATTCGTCATCAATATCCAATCACCTGCAATTTGTTCCGAGTACCCTCCAACCATTTTCCAATTAAATGTCGCTTTAATCTTCAATACGTACCTGTTTCGCAAACAGAAACAACATAAAAGACCGGATCATATTTTCCGGATTACACAACGTATCGAATGCAATGCACTCGGATAGCGAATAAAATAAGCAGGTACGGCGCTCAGAGAAATTCGACCTTAAGGACGCAGCGTTAATGCAAATTCACTAATATTATCTATGTCTATCGGAAACTTTAATTACACGGGCACTTGATTAAGGCGCAATTTGTGCTCGGATATACTCCTAGTGCCTCCTAGCGGACGTTCGAGTATACTAGCGCTAAGTCGGAATTAATTGGCTTCTCGCTTGATCGATTGATGGGGGGATGGGTTTTCTTTAATTTTTCGCGAGGTTTTCTCGACGGGGATATATTTCATCCTTTAATTGGAACGGAGATAATTGGATACACGATGAAACTGTAGTAGATGATCTGATCGTTTCCGAGTAAATGTTGAAATTGTTGAAATTGTTGCATTGATGCTGCGTGTTTGAAAGCAGCACAACACATATACTCTTTGTATCATTTGTAGCACGGAGCAATGTGTGCACATCGTTCACAATTTGCACACACGACTCCACAAATGACAACGCAGTATTTTGAAATTTTCCTATCGCCTCAAATAAACTGGCATAATTGTCGTAAATGGTTATTAAATCTATTTCAACGGAAGTTTCTTGAAATCTTATTTGGCTTTCTTTAATACCTGCAGCTTCGTTGGGATTGAATTGTAAAATTTTGAATAATAAAAAGCTGCCTTCAACCATGATCCCCGACGTATGAAGTTATAAACAAATATTCTGATTGGACCAGTTTAAAATAGTGCATCTGATCCTTTATCGATTTATAAAGAATATTTTAATTATACGTGTCTTACATCCGTCATTTTCAAAATATAAGAAAATTTTTTTGTTCACGACGAACGCAGTTCAGCGAGACTAATCTGGAAACATAGCCAATGCTGCAAACTTTTCAGCAGTTATGTGCTGTATGAATAAAAACATTTATTACGCACCTGCCTAAAATGTGAGAAATTTAATAATCGCGTAGAGGTATTTCCGAGGCTTCCCGATTTCAATACGTCCAGCTACTGTTTTAGGCCGGCGCCAGGTTTAAATTCAGTTGCGTAGTTTTGGACGCGTAATTTGCGTCAGAAACAATTTTACGTTGTATTGATATATATACACTACCGTTCATATATTTGGGGACGACTAAAAAATACAGTTTTTTTTTAATTCGAATAAAAACAAAAAGTCATTTGTAATTTAATTTACTTCTGTACATTGAGTATACTATACAGAACTAAAAATATTCCAAAAAGAAATGTTGTACTAATTATAATTAGGTCTATACGGATTTTTCGTCGACATGTCCACCCAGAAAAATGTTGCTGGGATCTCGGCTCATGCTTGCTGGAGCTTTCTCCATAAATCTTGTGAACTAGTCACTCCTTTTTGACGAATCCTTCTGTCCAGTTCATCCCATATTAATTCGATAGGCGACAGGTCAGGAGATTGAGGTGGCCAAATCATTCTTTTTAAACGATCTCTTCTTCCAGAGATGCTAGATAGTTTCTGCATATACGAGAAGAATGCTTAGGGTCGTTATCCTCTTGAGACGTAAAGTTTCGACCTCGTAATCGTTCCCCACTTGGTACAGCATTCTCTTGTAATATTTTGAGATAGCCCTCTTTACGAAGTATTCCCTGTATTTATACTAAATCACCTACAGCTGTTCCCGCAAAACAGCCCCAAACCATTACGTTACCTCCACCGTGCTTCACTGTAGGTAAAATACACTGTTCACTAACTCTTTCACCAACCTGTCGCCTAACAAACGTCCTCCGTTTGGAGCAAAATGTTTCAAATTTGGACTCCTCCGTCCACAGCACGTTGCACCACTGTTCGAATGTCCAGTGTCTGTGTTCTTGTGCTCATTGCAATCTTTTTCTTTTATTTTGAACTTTCAAAAGCGGTTTTCTGGCAGGTGCTCGTCCCTTTAAGCCTGCAGCAATTAATCTTCGTTTCACGATCGAATGCGAAATAGGATTTCTTCGTGAAACATTGACTTGCTGCGTTATTTCCGGAGCCGTTAGGAATCTGTTTCGTTTTGAAACAAGAACCATGAACTGATCTTCAGCAGCTGTTGTCTTCTTTTTGCGTCCAGAAGGTTTCTTATCAGCCAAAGAACCCGTTTCCGCCACCCGTTTTAATGTTGTAAATACACCATTTTTCGATATTTTTAATTTTTTCGCAATAACTGCCATTGAGTGTCCTTCATTACGTAAAGTAATAACAGCAGAACGCGTTTCGATGGAAATTTCTTTTCGTTTTGCCATTTCAGCACCACCCGTTTATTACGATAGTCAAATTTAAACTAAACTACTATCAGGATCGATTTTATTTTAAATACAAGACGATATCTGCTTTGTTTGTTGTACTAAGTGTTCTGTGAATCTCACATTATTCCTTTGTGGAAATATTCGACAATATTTTCAAGTTTACGTTTATAACCTCATAAAAGGGATTAAGAGGAATTTTGCCTGAGGCTGCGGTAGAATATAAATGCGTTATAAATTTGATGGGATAGAAGAGAATATTGTTGTAAATTACGTTCATGCATATAAAAATGTTTACTCTTTCATATAAAACACAATCAATTGTCAATATTTCAATTTTGCTTATTTTTCGGAGTTTTTCTTAGTCGTCCCCAAATATATGAACGGTAGTGTACATATATTTTTGAGCGAAAACATAATAGATGCCACTCTACACGGAAATTCCGTTTGAACGCCCGACATAAGACCACTTTCAGCCCGCATACGCTAACGCGTGAAGTCCGACAATTCCTGCACCAAATGTGTTTTGCTATTCAAAAGGTATTTGAAGCAGTTCCCAATTAATAAAAAAAAAATAGTCCCTTTATATTTCTATCAGAGTGACGTGAAAATTATCTTCAATTGCTAAAAGAACATTTAATTTAATATTTTCAGATGCCTTGGATCGCCGAGCTTTAGGTAGATCCCTAACGTGACTAACTTCTCTGAATTTGTTTTTATTCTTACTTACAGCAGACTAGTTAATTGGCGGACGATCTACACGTTTCGTTAAATAAATTCTTCTCAACTTCTGCTTGAGTCCATAATCGACTGCCGAAGTCAATCATCATAACAACTTCTGTTCTATCCTTTCTAGTGAAACGAATTTTGAATTTAATTAGATGTGCAAAATAATTAATAAATACTTGTAAATATTTGTAAGTGGCAACGATTTCTTACGGTTCCTAGAATCAAGAATGGGGCGCATGTTCAACGGTTCCGATCGTCTGGAGAAGCATAAGTTGATAAAATGGCGATTTTGACTGTTTCAACGGATTAGTATCAACTTCTGTGGAGAATATTTTGAAAAATTAATTATTAATTAACTGTTATGGCTGTATGTAAAACATAAGAGACAACCTTCGAATTTCGGGCGTAATTATCATCCTTTTGCAACAAAAACGACTTTCCATTTTCCAATATTTTCTTCTGAACATTATTTAAATCTATTATTTGGGTGGTTTTATATCCCTGCTTAGTCTAAAGCTACTCTTCCCCTTTCCTACTACGCAAAACGCAAAAGTTTGCACTTTATTAAGGTTAACAGTCTACCAACGTGCAGCACGGTATTCCCACATAACACCTGGAAATTAACATTAAACATATAGACAAAGCTCATAAAGGTATTATTTTTATTTCGTCCTCTCAACTGCAAGTAAACGTTGCCAACAAAGAAGCCGCTCG
The DNA here is from genome assembly GCA_902654985.2 of Oryctes borbonicus. NCBI lineage: Eukaryota > Metazoa > Arthropoda > Insecta > Coleoptera > Scarabaeidae > Oryctes > Oryctes borbonicus. The sequence continues at coordinate 4,247,387 of LR736886.1, forward strand.
AAATGCATAACGCGGTAACATGATTTGCGCTTAGGCTAATTCCAGATGAAAAATCTAGCTAGAAAGGTTGGCCGGCGGTCATAGAAGCACGATTTTTACTTCATATATCCTCGCCTTTGCATTTTAATATTTTTAGAGGCCACATCCTGGTCGCATTAAAAATATAATTGTTTGTTTGTGTTTGTTTCGGAATTAGGAAAACAAATTTATATGCAAAAGACGTAGATATGCTCTGGCGCTGAGAGGCGAAAACGAGAGATACAACTTTCGTACATCGCGCTGTAGTAAGTAAATAAGGGCAGAACTTTGAGTCTCGTTACTGTCTTAATACTTGATTCACGTATGTATGTTGTGAAAATTTTAACATGTAAAATGTAAAATGCGAAATGTGAGCTACATAAAAGGTTGTTTATACGAGCATTAGTTTGAGTATAAGCACTCCGCTATGTAGTCCTTATCAATAATTTATAATCTCAGTGCAAGTATGTGAAAGTGGTGTAATAAAAGCGAATGTGTTGGATAACGCTGATGTGTTCGTTTCAAAAGGAATTTTATGCAAAGTATGTGCTTGAATGTTAGGGTTAAGAGGGTGTTAAGTTTGTTCTAAAGAAAATAGTGTTTTAATTATTAAAGTGAAAGTATTTTCGCTTTAATGCGGTTATACAGTGGTGGACGCATATAATTAAGGACATCAGTTTTCGTTTTGAAACATTTATATTTTCGAAATAAAATGTTACATTATTTATTTTAATTAAAGCAATCATGTTTATGGTCTTGTAATTTGTATAGCTATTGGAACAGAAACGAAAGAATGCATTTTATAGCGACTTAGTAAATAAAATAAATAAATATTAACCAATTTGGTCTGGACGACTAATTAAGGACACTTCGAATTTGTTAGAAATGTTTTCAAAATAAACATAAAATTCGCACATAACGTTTAATCCAAATCTAACATTTAATCGGGTAGCCCTTCGATTTCAGTACAGCATTGCACCTCCTTGGCATACTAGCAACCAAAGTCTGACACCGTTGCACCGAAATATTATGCCATATTTCCTGTACATTTCGGAATAGTTCATCTGCATTTTTATTGGTTTTTTTCTCCAGAGCCCTCTCAACATCTGCCCAGAGGTTCTCGATAGGGTTTAAATCGGGACTCTGGGCAGGCCAATTCAAAACGTTAATGTTTTCAGTCGAAAACGATGCTTTAACGCTCCGAGCAGTTATCATGCATGAAAATGAATGGAAGAGGCATGTGTTCGTCCGCAAATGGCTTCATTGTATTCGCTAAAATATCTTTGTACAAGTCTTGATCCATTCTTCCAGTTATCCGGCGAATTGGACCGACACCAAACCATGAAAATGCAGCCCAAACCGTAATATTCCCTCCCCCATGTTTTACGGTCTTTAAAGTATAGCGAGGATCGAGTTCTTTGTTTACGGGACGTCGTACATATTTTTTTCCGTCTGATCCAAACAAGTTAAATTTAGATTCCTCGCTCCAAATTATTTGTTTCCAAGGACTTTTCGGCGTGCTCCTTTGCAAACTGAATTCGACGTTTTAAATTCTTTGTCGGAACATCTTGCAAATGCATCCGCGGAGACCACCTTCAAGTATTCGACGTCTTATGGTTCGCGTTGATATTCCGTTGGTCAACTGTGCCGATATATCGGTGAGAATTTGCTTTGAACTAAAAAAAGGATTTGCCTTGCTCGTTCTGCAAATTACGCGATCTTCTGCCGGGGTAGTTTTCTTTGGCCTACATTTTCTTTCTCTATTCTCAGTGCTTCCATTGCTGCCGTAATGAACTATAGCATTGTGGACCATCTTTTTTGAACACAGAAGCTCCGTTGCAATGACTCGAATTGACTTTTTTTCTCTGACGTACTTGAATATTATAATTTTGCGCAATTCCGGAGTGCAACTCCTTTTGCGGCCCATATCTAAAAATTTGTATTTCTTTTTAAGTGAACTAGAAACAATGTACACCATTTCCTCGTATTTTCGTATTTGATTACTCACAATTTAATAAAATAGCTCTTTGTCCCTAATTGCATGACCAACCACAAGTACGTTCAAATTGCAACTGATTTCACTAACGCAAACGTAGCAATAGAAGGGAAAAGTCAAGTTTTTGCGTACTTTTATAATTTACCATTGCAATACACAGTAAGTTCGTGAAATAAATGCAAATAGTGAATACAGTAAACTGATATAAAAGTTTTTTTATTCTTTTAAACTGTCCTTAATTATGTGTCCACCACTGTATATATTTAGTAAGGTTGCTGTAGGTTTACCTGTAGCTTTTTGCTTATTTTAGAGCTATTATATGAAACGTATATGAGAATAACAAGTGAACAATCAACTTCCGTTCCTGGATATTTTACTAACTATTCTTTTAAAATACATTTTTAGCGGCCAATCCATAACCAAATTTCCTATTCTTACAAGATCCATCCGAAACAGTCTAAGCTGATAAAACATTACGATTAATTGAGAGCTTTGCTGCAGCGACTTAAATTGCTGTTTATCACCTGCCTTTTACGCGTTTATCCACCGCCCTGCGAACTACACGCGTTGCCGGACAAACGACACGCTAATCCGCATCATATTTTATTCTGCGCATACCTGCCGCACGATATTAAACCTCTCGCGCGTACATAAATTCGGCGGCTAACTTCGTTAAAGCAACTTTACTACTTCCAACAACATACATTCATTAGCCGTTGCGAATTCGTTGGTTGCTACATGCCGCACGCATAGCATTCCTTCGCTCGGAACGCAGCCACTCGGTCGACTGTTACCCCTGCTTCCAACGAACAAGACCGCTATTTATAACTTCCCTTTTTATTATTAAATTAACAAATTCATTGTGGGGCGAAGTGGAGCGTGTGGAGGAACAAGGTCAGCCGTTGAACGCCGTCCAGTTAAAGCGCAATCCATCGTATGCGTTGGCCGGCCGGTCGGTACATTTTAAATGCACGCCAGCCGGGCATTGTTAATTCAATTAAAATATTAAATATTAGCGAGTAGAATGTGCTTACGGTGTATGTTACGAAGGGAGTGCAAATTTTTTTGTAAGCAATGGTGCGAAGATGATAAACTTCAACGGTTTTCTTAATTTGAATCATTCGTCAATTAACTCAATTAGGACGTTAATTGTAAATAAATTTTGCGCTAATTTACGTTAATGCACTGCACCTTTGGTACAAATTTCGTTTAGAAAAGTTGCCGTATAAAACCTCTCCCGTTTTCCTTTGCTGCCATCTTCTAACGATGACAACCCGCAGGTGCCGGCGCGACGTGTGCGAGGGGGACGTGAAATTTCAAATTTGCTTAGTCTCGCTGTATTGTCGACGCAGGCAAATTGGCTCTTCTCTTTGTCGTGTCAGCAACGTATCCCATTGTCGCATCTGTGAGGGCTGGCATATGGGGGATGAAATATCTAGACTGATGCTATCAAAAGGAGATCTCGTCCTCACCAGCGCACATACATGCGCATAGAGATATCCGTTTGTGTTGACGGTGGTTAAATTAAAGCAGGAAGAAGCATCCATTTACATAATATGTGGAAATGTAAATAGTTACAACTTAATTGGTATTGCCGCGGCTTACAGTTATGTAGATTTTCATATGTTCGTTTGTTTGAATGTTGTATCTAGATTATAAAATACAAGAGCTTGTGTAAATAAAGAGGAGATAGATATTATTATATCTTTTAAGAGCATGATGTCTAGGGAAGATTGTAGAGATTCAACAATGTGAGTCAATAAAGCTAATATTGCTGTGTATTATTTGCTGTAGATAGTTCCGTTACTGTTGGGAAGAGTTAAGGTATTGTTTGTGGACAAATAAAATTGCCGAATTAATGGCAATGATTAATAATAACATGACTCCTGGCATTGCATTGATTTGCAACATTTATTGAATAATTGAAAAAGATAATCGGCGCAACGTTGGCTCCCGATCGTGAGCCGATGTTGGCAACAATCTCGGTATTACATGTTTATTGCCAAACGTTATTTCCCGATTGTCGACCAACACAACTGATTTCGCTGACGTAGAGCGTAATTGGCGAATATCAATTTTTTTCGATAGCCTTGGAAAAACTGCATATCTTCTTTTTTATTTCGTTTCGATCAGACAAGCCAATCGTGAGATATAAATAATAATAATGAAAAAGGAACTTTAGCCAGGCATATTTTGCGACTGTGTCGCTCCATATCTGTATTCTCTTTAACGTCTCCACCGTTCCCGTAAATCCTCCTCCATCAAAGCTCCTTTGCGGTGAAGAATTAGAAGTTCGAAAAAAGAAAAAGAAAATGAAACGTATTACCGTATAGCAAAGATACACGCGGAGGCAATAAAACCGCCTTCCTTATCTTGCTGGTTAGGCGGTGTCTGCGTCGCTGTGTGGTGTTGTTCAAACGCAGGAATTTAATAATCCATTGCGGCGAATCAAAGAAGCAAAACGGAAGTGAATTTTGCAAAGGATTCCGCGTGTCGTAATCCGCCCTCAGTCTGTTTGCTTTTGGCGTCGTTCGGTTTTTTTTTTTTATATCAATCTCCACTCTACCTTACCCGCCGCTTCATAAGTAATAAATTTAGAGCCTTGAAATTTCGCGAAAATCGGTTAAATTGAAAGGGGGAATGGTATGAGGAAAATGGGTGCCTTTGGAGATGATTACGATTTTCTTTTTTTTTCTTTTTGAAAAGGCGGCTGTCATGGATGGATTGGAAATGCCTTGCGGGTGATATCCATAGGAACGGTAAATATTTTTTTCTTCGTACCGAGAGGATAAGAATTTAAAAAGTTTGACAACTCCGATGATCATTTCCTTTTCGAGGCTATACCTTTTTTTTTTTAAATACTCTGCGGAGGATGAAATTTAATTGGAATGCTACATTGCTGCCAAACTTTTTGTTTACCTGTTACGACTTTTATGTGTATTAGCTTCGCGCCTAAATTGAAAATTGTGTAAATTACTTTTTATTCACATTTTTATGTTACTGGTTTTGAATGTATTTATCAATGCCAAGTTATTCCCAAGAGTCTATTTCTTTTCTTCCCAACATCGTCAATACCTTGAGGTTGGAAAGGTACCACTTGAGATGTTATATAATAATAATAATAAAATTTTTGACACTGCACTGACTGAATTTTGCAGTACGTATTAACTTTCTAGCGACTGAGGATAGTTTCGTTCTGCAAACCTAACTAAATCTATTTGCTTCGCTAGAAGCAAACAGGAAAGACCGCGAATGCCGGATCCTCTCTATCAAAAAAGTTATGGAAGATAATTTCCGCGGAGTACGTAATACAGTCAGAGAAGGAGTCGACTAGAATCGTCGTCAAAGGGTATTTCTCGTCTTTTATTCGCTTAAAGAAGCGAGCGGATATTGAAATGCGGGCGGAATTGTTTTAACTTCTTCCCTAACTCGATATATGAACACTGAAAGCGTCGGCGATTGTTCTGGGAAATCTTCAACCTTAAAAGTGCAGATCGAGTTATGTAAGTGAAGCGATGACGCGCCCTGCTTAACTTTGTAAAGAGAGAAATATTTAAAGTCTCTCCTATTTTATCTATGCGACTATATTCTTGGCCCATTTGTTAATGGATCTAATTGTTACGTTTTATGTTCTCGTACTTAAGATTTATAATTAATCGTGACCTGCGAAATACTTAAATTTCTACGTAATGATTTGGTTGGGACGAAAACACTCGGACAACTTCGATATTCTTCCTCATTGAAGTATTAATGTACTCTTTAGCTGCAACGGGTCACTTCGATCCTCCATTGCGCTCAAATCGCCACACTTGCATTGGCTAAATGCGAAACACTGGAATGTCGAAAGCAATGCTCAGTATATGGCTCAAAATTTCGCAGTTTGAGAGAAGTTGTAATCGCTTCAGGCAATTTTCCAATTGTGTAATTCTTTAAAGCGGAAACGATGATATTGATGAATCCTTGAAGGTAAGGTAAGTGTAATTACATCCATCTGATTTCATTCCGGTTTAACCGGAAATACCCTCGACTTTTCTTATTTCTATCATAGATTTCTTTGTGTCTGCGAGGTTCACCACTGACGCTCTGTATTCCATCATGAATTACGTATATACGGCGCTCGACGAAAAGAGGTGCGTCTGGGGTTCTTCAAAGAAGGCCAATAACTTATTTGTCCTTCAGAAGAGGGTTGTGAGGTGTATGGTGGGGGTTTCTCAAATGACTTCATGCAGGCCTTGCTTTAGGCAATTAAATATACTCCCTCTACCCTCATTATACATTCTGGAGATTCTTCCATTCTTCAAGAAAAACGAGCTAAAATTTATCCTTAACCGAGATGGCCACTCGTGGCTCGCGTAATTTGAACGTGCCTCGACATAGGACAACTCTGTTTGAGGGGAATCCTCACTATAGAGCCATTCAATATTATAACGGGCTTCCGCATGATCTCAAAGCCTGCGTAACACTTCGCCAGTTTAAAAGTAAATTCAGGGTATATCTGCGTGACAAATTGTTTTATAGTGTGGCTGAGTTTCTCAGTAGCTAACACTTATTTCTTCATTATTACCGTTTACTTATTTTATGTTGTATTTTGTCCAGATATAGGTTTACTTATTTTACTTATTTAAACTTTTTATTTATACAAATATTTTATTTACACTTAAGTTTTATTTATATCTTTATCTTTTATTATTTTATTATTTTGTGTATTATTATTTAACTTAGATTTTACCTTTTGTACTTGATGTCTCTATTTTTTCTTAAACTGACGACAAATAAACATTACATTACATTAGATTATAATAGCCTAATGTGTTCGGATTCGTACAGCCATAACAAAATCGAAATCAGCAAAATTTCATCAATATCATCGTTTCCGTTTTAAGGATATTTGCTTGGTGACACACTTCATCTCAACCCTGTGCAACCCTTTGCTCCAGCGCAAAGTAAGTGTTAAGCTAGAGATCTTTGATTTTTCTAAAAGATTTCTGTATGCTAATATGCTAAAAAAAAGTTCTACACTTAATATGACGACCTAAAGTGCATCATTTTTCTGACATCCGTTGCTGTATTATATCGAAGTTGATCCAGCTACGTAAGAAGTCTGATACTGCTGATACCTACTAAAGTATTATAAGTATTGGCTGGATCAACTTGATCGAAATCAAATAGGGAATTTGCGATCTTATTCGATGAGCATCAGTACGTAAAACGATATCAGTCGTCTCTCCCTTTACACTGATTCTTTGGAAAAGTATCGAGGAATACGATAGATAAGTTTTGGATTAAATCAAGGAGGCTTGGTTTCACTGTACACTCCGCACTTACGATTCAGTAGTAAAGTTTGCAGCACCAGCGAATGCTGATAGGAGGAGGAATAGAGAGTCCGATATTCGTTGAAAATCATTTGGGAACGTGCGGAATTTATTTTCGCTGTAGAACATCTATCTGAACGTGTACGTGGAATTATGTAGTGGTTGTCGTTGCCAACGTTGGATTTACATGGCCAACGTTATCCGGACCGCTTCGTTTTATCTCTATCAAGCGGGCGGCGCTGGAGTAGTAGTTCGCAACTAATTTTATTTTGTATTTATTGAAGCTTATTTAGAGAGCGAGTTCGATTGCGAAATGCGGTGAATACTATAGTAGGGAATTAAAAAAACGCGGATTTTGCGGGATATGCGACTGAAATAACGACCATTTCGATAGGTTGAAAAAATACTTTCTGTTTTCGAAATCAACCGGGAGCGGCCGATAGTTACAGATTTTATCGAAATTCAACACATAACTGCTTTTTTAATCGTTGTCAATCAGCTCGGTATGCCACATCCATAAAATGTCATTTAAACGGAATTATATGGGTTGTAAAAATACGAACTGTACGATGATAAATTTTCTAACGGAAAGATACGATACGCTTGTGTTACTAGATTTGCGAGCGCAGCAATGGTAAACGTCTATGTTAAACATACGTATGCCAATTAATTTTTATTATTTCTATTGGAAAATTTTCTATATTTCACTTCATTCTGCCTTTAGCTAGTAGAGTATTTTAAGAAATTGTTTCATAGAACCAGATGTGTATAAAAAAAGGCATTAAGCAGAAAAAGATACTTGAACCTTCTTGGTTCATACGTACCTTACTTCTTAGATATTAAATCAACTGTAACATTTATAACAAGGCCAGCTCAGAATGCGGAATTGTGAGAATTAAAAATTAATGGTTTTCTAGGTATGCTATGTAGAATCAATTGTAAAAATTTAGTCATGAAACTGCAATAAAAACTATTCATTGCAAACAAAAGCATTGTATTAATAGTATTTTTTAAATAAAATTAAAAATATTCAACATTTAGGCGCTCTTTTCGAATTACCAACTATAACACACCCTTAAAATTAAGCATCCCATCACTGAAATTAATTCCTATCTTACACACCCCATCAATTAGAGCCCTCCTTTCGGGCGTAACCGCACTTTTTTTTGCCCTGCCCTCGAAACCAGTTCGGAGAAGGAAAGAAATTTATCTCCGTTGGTTTTGCTCCAGGTTAATCCAAGGATCATCCCGGTTTACCGCGGAACCCGGTAAGTTTTATTCGCCGGAATTAACTTTTTATGCTCCCATCCATGATTCACTTCCGCGTAAAATTTCGCGAACGCCTAATTTTCTAATTTGAACGGCATGAAATGCGACCTTGCGCTGTTTCGGCCGCCACCTCCTGGCGAGCCGATGCGAACCCATGAAATATGTAATGATAGAAGTAATTTTTAGCCGACAAAAGAAGTTGGAAGTTTCCGCGACGCGGAACGCGGCGAATCCCACAAGGGGGCACTTCAATGTAAGGATAAAGTTGTAAAAGTGTTCGCTGTACGAAGGGTGTATTAGCTGTTCGTTTTTTTTTTTTTTTTCGTTCGTGGGCGTAATGTATGGAAATATTTTCTGTACAGAATAAACTCGATAAAAAATATCTAACTTCTGTAAAGGTTATATCATTCCTGGAATGTTTTAAGAATATAAATTTGATAAAGTTTTGCAGGTTACAGTTTAAAGGGAAAATATCCAAATTTAAAATTTAAAATTTTTGGGTTTAAAAAGGTGAAAGCTAATAAGTAACTAACTTTACATTTCCGTCTTTAATTCGCGCAAATTAGTGTTGTTTTCAATTAAAAGCAATCCCTTCACCCAACGAATTTTCTGTGACTTCTGTAATTTTCAATCTCGGATTCGATTCCCACGACTCAGAAAGTGAAGTTTTCATGGTTTTCCTAACGCCGCCATGGCCAATGCTGATGGTGAACAATCTTTTGATAACAAAATTGAGACAATAAACACATGCAGTAACTACCAACGTAACTATTTTCATACGTTTGCGAGTATAACATTTTTCATGTTGGTACACATATTGCATAAACAATTATTCCACTGTAAAATAAATAAATTATATTTTCCAACCACTACCTTTTCTGCTTGTTTATCCAGTATTAATGCACCTAGTTTTATCATCTCGTATACGTGGAAAACTCAATATGACGTAACATCGGAAAATTGTTTGCTCATATCTAGTTTATTACTATTTCTAAGAGTCTGACATGGTTTCAAACTTTTATTTATCTAAGCCGAAGGCTCTAAGAGATCGATAAAACTTGCCATCGTACAGTTGTCGCTGCAGACTTTCTTTTATTGCCAAGACGGAGCGAGGAAAAAATAGAGATGATGTTTCCTGCTCTCGTGCACGTTTTCCAGCAAATAGAGTAGCATGGAAGAATATTGTTGAGGGGCAGACGTTTTACGAGCCTTCCTTTTTTCTTTGGGATAGCATTAATGCTTTATGGTCGGTTGAGTCGTTAGAACAAACAACGTCTATTGTGCACGGATTACGAATTAGGAGCGTTTCCTTTTTTCTCTTAGTTATGAACGTCTTTCTCGAAAAAAATTCTTCTTCGCTTTAAAAGTTAAGGAGATGGAAGGTTCTACTGATCTCCTTCTCAAATATTGACAATTAATATGTTTTTTTACAGTGCTAGGTTGCTATGGCAAAATTGTTTTGGGAGGAAACCACAAAGTATTTGAATTAACTCAGTTCTAAGAAAAATAAACCGCCTCAAACAATGAACAGTTTTTACTTTTACACAGCAAAAAAGAGAACTCCCTGTATCTCTCCGAAATTTAAGCTTATCGTATCAACATTTTCTCCGTCAGCAACGATCGCCAGTTATCCGGCTACGTGGCCATTTTGTTCACCATTTAAATATAAACTCGGGTAATATATACGAACGAATGCACTGCGTTGACCCCGAAACCTTTATCGCATTTCCCATTCGGACCCGGCGGGCTAACGAAACACTCTGTCCGGCTGCTAACGCCCGGCAAAAACCCGACCGAACCGGCCGCGACACATGTGCTGAGGTCTACGCGTATAGCGCTGCAGAGAATCTCAGTGGCATTTTCGGGAGGTAAAATGCGGGAAATATATAGAGATCGCACAAAATTTGACCTTATTCCGTTGTCCCGGTATGTATTATGTATGCTTTAAAGCAGAGGGTCGAAAGATGTGAATTTATCCGAATTTCGGATGGCGGCATGTAACGATAAAATTTAGACCGGCTGAATCAGGTGAATGCGGGGAATATTCTATAACTTTTTTTAGCCAAATAATGAATTGTGAGTAATGTGCCAATAGTACGTTATTGTGATGCAACATAGTACCTTTCTCGGGAATTGTTCTGAATAAGTCAGGCAAACATTAGTCGGTGTACCACTTAGCTATAAGTCTTGTTGGCCGAATTTAATTGCACAGAGCAAGCAATTTTTTTCACTTACGCCAGCACTCTCAATAATATTGGCTTGGCCGTATCGCTTACTTCTAAAGTCCTCCTCAAATTTTTAGAGATAAATGAGATAAATAACAATAGAACAAACAACAAAAAAACGTACAACTTCATTGTTAAATTTTTCTACACCCCCAATCGAAATCTATCACAAAGTACGCACTTCAGACGTTATCCCTTGTTATTACAGCCAGATTCCATCCCTAATACTCCACATTAATATCTCCGGGCTACGAACAGTCGCTCCTAACGACAACACCCGCTATGCAGGGCGTCAAAGAGACGCAGAAACATCACCAGCCTCTCCATTCCCTTTCAACAACAACAACAACGAAAACACAGACGACACCTAAAAACTTTCGACTCTAATCTCCTCTTTGTCCCCTTTCTTTGAACGACGCGTCCAATACAGGACGACATCAGAAACCTCTCCGTGTCCCATAAACCGCCACTCAAAAAATATTATTTACATTCCCGCAGACGACACTTCGACGTAGCTCGTCATTTAGTAGCGATTTCCTCGGAGAAACCAGGCCGTGTATCTTTCTCGCTCTCGTTTCCAAACCGACCCGTTCTACTTCGTGCTGTTGTTCCTGCTCCTTTCGTAATATTGAATCTTGAGTTTCCTTTTATGCTTTTTGTACGACTGGAATTCTAAAAAAAGATACACGTAAGAGGTGAACGGCGGATGGCTTGGTTCGGCACGCGCAGATGTTGTTACTGCCCTTGTGCATTTTAGATTCGGTAGAATATTAAAGTCTAAATATAGATAGGATACAACGTATCTTTATGGGTGAAACTTGATGTGAGACGCCGAAGGAAGAAAAGGAAATACGAAGAAAAGATGTAAAATATAAACATGATTTTCACATTACTTTTTCCGGATAAGAGAGAACCCTATCGTGCACTAAACGTGAAATGCATATTTAATAAATGTTCTTATTCATAAAATCGGAATTTGTCCCACAGAGATGTCGGATCTGTCATCGCCAGAAATTATTTAAGATTTTATTTTCCGCCGGAAAAAAATGATATGGCCGGTCGCCACCCTCACCCCCACTTTCATAAATAAAGTTCGCCACTCTACGTGCGCTTCACGAAATTAGCAGGGACTAGACAGACTCGTGTTTTGTCGAGTTTCGAGGAAACCAATAGGCAAAACGAGCCCATTCTTGTAAGGCGAATAAATACGTTTAGTCTCTAGCTAATTTCGTGAAGCGCACGGAAAGTGGCGAACTTTACTCGTGAATTACGGTGTAAAATAAAATATTAACCGATTTATTCACAAATTATTTATTTAGGCACCACCCCTCAAAAACATAAAAATTCGTCCGCCGTGGAAGAATTGTCTTTTACACAATGGTTAAACTCCACTGTAATTGTTGAAATTTTTATTGACGTAGATAATTACAACAAAAACCGATTGTTATATGGGTATGGAAAGAATGGAATAAAAGCTAAAAAATCTGCTACCAGCGACGGAAACGTACAACATGCAATCGGAACTCAGCTTTCGAACACACTAACGACGTTATTCAATGTTATCGCATCAGCGCATTAAGCTTATTGTTCTGTTTTTACCGGCCTTGTCGCATCATCATATAGGTTGAAAAAGGGTAGTAGCAACAAACAACAATTGGAATTCTCCGAGATAGTTCGTTGATAAAATTAAACCAAAAAAAAATTAGTGTATTTGTGACGTTTTTTGCCGAACCTTTGTTTCCTTCAAACAATTGAATCAAATAGGAAATAAAAATGCCAAATTGAAAGAGAATAGAATGTAATAGATGTTGATGTAGAATTGTTATGGAAATAACTGAGATTTAATGGAATTGCCCCACATTAGCTAAACGTAGATAAATGAAAAAGAGACTAAAATCTCAGAAATATTTAATCCCTGTTTCATTTATACACGTTATTGGCAATGTTCTTGCGGTAAACAAAGCATCCCCTTTTCGTTGTTCATCGACACTGAGAGGGCGTCGATTTATTTGAACCAATTGCGCGCTATTGATACTCAGAGATAAATTATGGTGAGAAATAGAGCAGTCACTCCGAAGGCGGCAATAGCATACCCTCTAACGGACGGAGGGTTGGAAAGATGGAAAGGTGGTTTGTGCTTTGAGAATGAGGAAATTGTTTCAAATGCTAACATTGACGGGCTTGAATTGAATTTGCGCGATGTAAGACTGAGAGGTGGTAAAACTAAAATTCCTTTCCATCAAATGGAAGAAGAAGAAGTTGACATTCGATATGATATATTAAGTGTTTCAGGAGTTTCAGGGTGTTTTAGGGGTTTCAATTTCTTAATGGTATCGACAAATACACTCCTGGACAAAATTAAGGCATCAACATCTTACATTACAAAAAGACTATTGCCGAGTTAAACTAATATGCGGCTACAAGATTTTTCACGTCGTGCGGAAATGCTTCTTTTTTCTGTGAAACGCCAGCCTCGTAAAAATTCGCAAACTCTTCGCCTTCGTTGTTGTCGCCGTATGATCGATATCGACATTTCCTCTATATGTCACATGTCTCGGTGTGCATCGCAAATTATTGAACGGCTACAGCTTCCCATGGCACAAAAGAAGAACACGCGACGTCGAACTAACGCGTATCCGTAACTACTCTGCCTCCAGCAGCGTTCTCCGCTTGCCTATCGTCACAAGCCGATAAAATATTAACGAAGTACCGAGAAAACGGATCTTCGCCGTTTTGTTCGCATTCTCAGTTAACGAACTCCTGCATAATGCAGCGCGGTCGTCGTAATCGTCGACGCCGTCGTCAGCACCAGCGCGGAAAACTTGAATTTTTATCATATTTTATGTTTGACGCGCGGGCTACGTTGCGGCTTACAATTACAACGTTCGTAATCTAATAATTTCTCACGGAGAGCACGAGCTTGCCGAGTTTAAATTTTTCAAATAGTTCTGAAACGATTTGCGTTAATCGGGCGAGAATTCCCTTAAAAATGTTCCATTAGCGGCGGTTATTAGATTAGTCATTTAAACGTGAAGGGGTTTTGCAACGCTCCGCGTTACATAAGTAACTGTTAGTTTTTTCTTTTTGGAAGTTAGCGCCAATGTAGCAATTAGTCCTTATTGAATAAATTAATAACTCGGCGTTTTTGTCTTTAATAAAGAAAATGACTTGATTGTGGGATCTGGAAACAACATTATATGATAATTTAATGAACAAATGAATCAGCTAATGTAACAGCATGGCGGTCGCTCTTGAAGTTAATTTTGTCGTGATTATGGCTCGAAAATAGTTATTTTTAGTAAAATTTTTGCTAAAAACACAACTGGGCTTTTTAAGTGGTTAAATTTCACATTGTTTTGAATAAGGGGAATCGTTGTAAAAGTTAAAATCAAATACGTGGAATCTATTAAATACATGATGATGACGACGTTTCGATAGCACAATTTACCGAGATTCTTTTTTTTTTCGTAACTGATTACTTAATATATTCCTGAATGAATAATTTATGACACAGAAAAGTGTGCTGACGCTAACAAATCGTGGTTCCATATTTTCCGCCCTTAACGTCACAAGCATCATCACACAAAGCCGTCCAAAACAAGCAAGAAATGAAATTGTCAAAAACTGACGTCGTCGATTATTTGTTTATTTTATACCAGACCGTTTTTGTTTCGTTTTATGCTTTTTTTTGGGGGAAGGGAGGACTTGAACGCCATTCATTTGTTTCCCCTATACTTCTCTTCGTTTGCATTTTTCAAGCTGTCGTGGTCGTTGTCATCGTTTTTGTTGTTGTTGTTGTTGTTGCTTTCGACGTTTGATATCGGAGAGTCGTTGAAAACAAAAACGAAACGACGTGACGCTTTGTCGCTATTGTTTCGGGCGGTGCGACTCTCCGATGGAGCGCGATTTCGCGAGCTGCGACAACTTTTCGCGAGAGAGGAATCTGCGTAAGAATGGATAGCGTCGAGAGTTGGGAAGTTTCAAATCGAATAAACGATCAGAAAAGGTAAAGTAAAAGAATTTCCATGGTGAACGTGTTTGGAAATTTCGCACAGATGGAGAAAATAAAAATTAGGAGCGCGCTCTTGTTGAAAATCGTCTTGTATATTTTCTCATTATAACTACTCGTCGCCGGTAAATCTAATTAAGCGATAAACAACAAATTTTAATTTTACGTATTTGAAATTAAATTCTAATCTAATGAAGGAGTTTCCAAAGTTACAATTAGTCTATGTAATGGATGATGATTAATTTAAAGTTAGGAACAAGAAAGTTTACCATAAGGCCTACGAGGAGTTTCTATGATCTCTAAATAATTAATTTCAGAAAATGAAGTATTACAACTTCACTGAGAATTCAATGCTAACTAAATATTATAGAATGTTACTCGACTTTGCAGTGATGGTAGGTGATTGGAATTTAAAATTTTTCCAATGTACATGCCATACTTATGAAGCTTTCTAGGAAGTTGTTTACAAGGAAGCTTGTGACCTCCGACAAGTTCCAAAATTATAGCAACACATCCCTAATGAGATATGGATGTTCAAGAAGCCAGACGAAGAAATAATGTGAAGGTGGGAGAAAGCGTACTAAGGAAGGGAAGCAAACGGAAGAGGGTTGTATCAGACGAACAAATAGAGAGTTGAGGGTGCTGTATAAGGATTCAAGGACAGATAACTTTATCAAAAGTCAGAAAACAAGGTACCCGGGGTACGTAGATAAGATGAGCAGAGAACAAATGCCAAAAATTGTGTTAAATAGGGGCCCGATTGGAAGAAAGAAAAAGGGTAGAAATTAAATGTAATATTTTACGTTAAAACTTTTTTCTAACCAACGAAAACATGAAAATTGAGGAACTCGAAGTCGAAAAATAAAGGTTTCAATGATAACCACTGAAGTAGGATTATCACAAACAGCAGCATTAAAAATTTTACTTGAAACTTTTAAAATGAATAAGATATCAGCGCGTTGGATTCCCAAGTCGCTTATTTCTGAACAAAAATTGTATTTGCAACAAATTTGTGAGAGAAATTGGTGGCATTGGCTGACAAAGATCTTCTTTCAAAAATTGTAAGGCGTGATGAGGCGTAAGTGAAGAATGGTAGCGAAGAACTTTCCCCAAATTTTTAACCAGAAGCTGTCTTACCTCAGAGTTAAATGCTGTTAATTTACATCCATTCTTCAGTGTCTCTACAATTGCTGAAGGTGTGTCTGATATTTTTAGACAGGCCGTGTAGTGTAGTTACCAATGATAAATTCATGAGTAGTTTCGTGCATCACCTTGATTCACACAAGCTCACCAAACTAATTAAAAAAACTTACGGTGCAAACGGATTTAATATTTTACTTTCGTATGCCCAGAACTACATTGAACCTGAATATTAGAAAATAGTCCCCCCCGTCGAGTTTCCAAGGTTCGCACGTTAGATTTAAAAATCCCGAACACGACGGCTCTAACGTTTCGGAAAGCACTTCGCACAAATGTAGCCTACGGAATTACATATTTTCCAGCATCCCCTTTTTTTTTTTAAACTCGCTATTATCGATTTTGCAATACCATTTTTTTTTGTAATAACGTTTCGCAAACATTACGAACGAACATCTAAAACGCAGAGCTTAACAGGCCCTTATCCTCGCGATGTCGAAAATCCATTTTCTGGATTGAGTTCTATCCGGCAAATTGATGAGTTGGCGTTTTCAGCGTGAACGTGTATTGAAATGCAGTTAATCAGTATCAAATCTGAAACTTGATGTTATGAAAAGCCCTTGTAAAATACGTTTCCAGTCGTAAATGTAAGATTTTGTTGTTTTATGCTATAAAGTTTCGAGCTTATTGCTTTGTATCTTACTCAATATTAATGTTAAGTTTCCTGGTGATTTACATATTTAGAAAAGATTTATTTTATTGAAATTTTAAACGTTTTAAAAAGCTAGCTTAAGCGGCACAATGCTCATGAGAATGTATATTTGATAGAGATCTACGCACGTACGTGTGTAAGAGCTAACCTTCACTGCGCTTTACAAACGAGAATAGGTCGCGCATAATTTTTATGATTATTTATTTATTTTGCATTGTTCTTGCGGAAAATTATTGCGTGGAAAAAATATCATGAATAGAATCGTAATAACCCTATTTTAATGGTTAACTTATTTTCAATTAATACGTTAACACAAAGCAATGTTTACCAAGATCAATTGTTTTTTTTTTCCTTCATTTAGACTGTAGCATTTTCATCGGTAGCGCGCAATTAAAGGAGGCGAAGGTACGCAAAAAGAGGAAAAAATCTTAGACGTACAACAAGTCCTGCCGACAACCTAAACCGTTCTTTTCCATCCAGTTACGAGAAAGGTTCAAACGGTACATGGATGAAAAATTCGCGAACAAAGGATATGTTCATTAAAGCGATGAAAAAGCAGTATAATTAAAAGGGGTTTTTCCTTTCACCGATTCGCTACATTTTTATACCTTTTTCCTTGCATTTCGCGTTTTCTTTTTAATCGCCTTCTTACTACGCTCCGTTTTATTCTTCTTCCTTTTCGGCGTTAGGCGGAAGGAAAGTTCTTTCCAGAACCCGAAAGGTGAGATGAACATTCGTCTCACTAGAGACGATAGGCAATTTCGCCTAGATTTAAATTAGCTTTGGTATCTTTTAGCGTACTAGCAGGAGAAGACGTCTTCTTAATTTCCTGGTATCCTTTACATTTCCTTCTTTTGCATCCCCTAAAAAAAATACGATATTGCTGGCTGTTTGAGGACGCCTTCTTTGAACACAAGTAGCTGAAAAAAGAAATCGTTTTCTAAATCACCCAAATGAAACGTAATAGTGTGTACAGCGCTTCTGTTTGGCGATGAAAGAATTTAATTAACATTTTCTTCTTTAAATGAAGGGAGGAGCTATCGTTTTAAGTTGGTATTAGGTTGATTTCAATATGATTTACAGCTATTTTTCTGGCTGGAAGATGGTTTAAGTAGCTCTATAGCAAATATAATTAAAGTAATATTTTAGTTTAATGACATATACCGGCTTTCGTGTAGACTCTTTCTTATATCAATCGATGCAGTTGCCGGTGAGACACCCTGTAAAGTCGAGTATAACAAAAAAAAAAGTTTTTCGTCAAAAGAGGAAGATTTTCTAAGAAGAGCAGATAATAGTTCGTGTTCCTTTTGCTATGTTTTTTGTTCTATTGACAACAAAACTAAATACAGATTTGTAGTCAAAGACACCAAATTGTTCAAGCTCAATTAAATACAACGCTTCACATTCGATAAACCCAAGCCTGCGTAATGTGAAAATTAACTGATTTAAAGTGAGATTCATATCTATCAGCGCTAGTAGCAGCTAATTGATATAAGCTCCAATTCGGAGATACATTATTAACGATTCCCTAACAACATCTAATATTTCCAAACGTAATCTTCAAATCCTCGAGCGAACATGCAACAAAATAGCCCTCCTTTTCTATATTCCTACATTACATCCTGCTCAACTTGAACGATCTACTTGTCTGTCGAGATTCGACAATTTCAACTGGGAGATGCGGCGCATAACATCCACTACACGCCAGGATCTAACATCTCCCAGCGACTCCAAGTGGTCGAACTGCTGCAAATACACGGACTGAAACGATGATCCTCTGTTCGAGCAAGAACATATGGTGCTAAGGGTCTCGTGGCCTGTATATATGTATGTACACGAGACGGCATTGAATCTCTTCAGCCTTTAAGGAAACATCTTACGTACGAAATTTATTTCGCGACGTGTAGATGTGTGGTCTTATAATGGGAGAGTTGCGCTGCAAGGTTTTTGTGATTGTCAATTTATTTCATGTAACCGTGATGTTTGAGAAAATTGAAAAAAGTTTTCATGAAACAAAAGAACATCAAATGTCCATAATTCTTTTGTTTTTAAGTCGAAGTATTAATTTTAGTGCATTTCTTATTTCTCGATCATTACCTCCGAGTTTGAGGAAACAAACGATCGTCTCGTCAAATTCCACGGAAACATTTTTCTTTTTATGGGATACCATGTGTTCATAATGCTAACAATAAGTTAGTCGACGGCCGGTGCTACATAAAGACTTAAAAGACGCTGACATTTCTACGGCGCCCATATATCTCGTCCATTGACACTTACACAATGTCGTTACTCATATTTTCCCATTCTTCGCTTCAATTCAACCCGCCAAACGGCACACTCCGAATAAACCTTTTGGAGGCAAGTTATTTCGTCAATAAAGCGATGACGCGGCCAGTGGATCTCCCGTTGAGAAAGAAGCTGACTGGCCGGATTTATAAATGACCCCGTTTTTTCTTCCTTCTATCCCACATCGGGTATATAGCATACACATACCTTAGCGCCCTCAGCCTGTTTTATATGTAAATTTATCCTGAGCGCAATCTTTTTTCCTCTGCAGTTTATAGCGAAGGTAATTTCTTCCACACCCTACGGCAGCGATAAGATGTTACTTTATCGTAATAAAAATAAATCTCTACGGCTCGAATAATTACATGGGATCCCTTGTAACGGTAGCAAAAAGGGAAATATGTTTATTTTTATTAGAATGGAAGAGGTGGAGCCGCTCCATCGAAAAGATGATTTATGTAATATCCATTTTGTAGATTTATCGTTGCACAAATTCGCGAAAATGATGTATGTTGTACACGCCTGGAATATAATATCGTTCAATGGAGGGTGCTTCACGTCAGTGTCTTTTAATAATTCATCAGTGTAGTGGTGAAAGCTGACGGGTCCTCGTAAAAAAAATGTGCGTTTGCTACTGAATTTTGTAGATTGCAGTGCATGAAGCGTTCTGATATTGCGTTAGTTTTGGAGGGATCGCTTTTGATGGGTTTCTTAAATATAGCTCAATTTATTTCTGACTCATGAGCTGGAGTATGTGCCGTAGTAGCTTTGAAAAAGAATGTGGTTAAAGGTAACTTGCAAATAATAACTTTTTCATACGGTAAATGAATAATCAAAAAAAAAATTATGTTTATGTGCCCTCTTTACGCTAGTGCGTCAGGCAACAAAACCCAGCGCTTTTTCAAATAATGTAACTTGAAGTAACTCTGTATTTTGTACGCTAGAACGCTTGGAATTATTTTGAAAATAAAATTGAAACCCAGCGAAATACGTAATTGGAAAAACTAGATTGCCAGATTGCAGGTATTTATAAATTAAATGAAACCGGTCTGTTTTTTAGCATGTTGCCAACTCTTTTGTTGGAGCGGCGGAAACGCTGCGAAAGGACGCTTAACAATATCATTAAAAGAATTAAATACCACATTGGGTTTGTCTTTTATGTGTGAATCATCTTTTCTTAAAAAAAATTTATGAAACATTTACTTAAGGCGGACCTCTAAATAGCGGACACCTTTAAATAAGGGACACATCCTAATTTCCTTTGGATGTCCGTTAAATAGAAGTTTCACTTTTGGTTCTATAGATTTCTTTGCTTACGTGAAAGTAAAACGATATCGGAAAATCTCACTTTTATTGAAATTATTTGGAGATATATGAAAGGGAAGCATCAGCTAAACGTATTAACTACATAAACCAATACATTTTCTGTATACCCTAAAATCTCCCTTATGTCAGCCTCAAAACCGCAGTTACACCCAGTTACACAGCCAAGCGCTATCGATCTTCGCAAAAACAATCCCAAAGATTTCTCCGCCTCCCTTCAACACATACACGCATACACTTCCATTAATACATAGGTGTTGCTCCGGCGAACAACCGCCGCCCGCTACCTCCGGAAGGTCGCGAGGATATTGATAAACGCTGATGCGGTTGACAGTCGCCCGGCGAAGCGTTAAGAATCGTACAGCAGCTGTTTTATTTATGAGCGCCGACGATACGAAACGTTACGTTCGCCGATATCGGAAAACTTTCGCATGAGTTCGCTCTCGAAGGGCGGTGAATCAATTAAAAGAGAGGTGAAATTAAATTTAGAATGGCGGTCGCACGGACGGTAGGGTTACAAGCAGGTGGCAGGGTCAGGATGGATGTTTTGTTTTCGAAATGAATAAAGGTTTCGAAAATGAAGCGAAACGTTGGTGGGAATCGTAAAGAATATCGGGCAAGGGAGGGAATCTGTGAATAACGCGACAGTAAATTAATTTATGCGCGGGATTCGTTTTGCTTTTTCTCTTTCTCCCATGGAACTTCTTATTGTTTATTTCTTACTAACAACAAGAGTTCTCTAAGTGTCAAAATCAAAAGTAAAGGGGTCAAAAGTATGGATAACATTTGGCATGAAGCTGGTCAAGTGATATAAATTTAACTACCAAAATCCACGGTAATTGGTCAGTTGCACTAATGCAATTTCCTACGAGTGTTTTGACGTGTGCACAATTTTGCATTACATTAATTCTTAATTCTGCACTACATTATCACAACCATCGGCCGTATTTAATTTGCCTTGTGCGAACTTTGGCGTTTAGTAAGAGTGGAAAAGCATTCGAAAAATGTTGTATTTGAAATAAAGAAAATAACAGCATTTAGGCTTATATGTCTTTTTTGCCTTTGCCTAATTTATAGAGTCCGTTGACGGTGATGCTTTATTATCCACATAATTTTTTGTAAATTGCTGAGACGTATTTTCAACCACAAGACCCATACCAAAGTTATTTAAACAAAGGTAAAAAAAAAATAGAGAAATCTATTCTTAGTCTAATTGTTTAGCTTTTATCGTTCGTTTCTTCGCTGGTGAATGTAAAAATTTACAATTTACAATTTTCTCCAATATTAATTATTTCTCCCTCAGCAATTTTTAAATTCCATCCGCCTACACATACGATTCGAGTAAGAGTTAGTTCCTCCCGGTGGAACATTACTAGTAGAAACGATGTACATGTATTATTGATTGGAAACCGGCGAACAAGAGCAGCTGGCTTCCTCCAGGGAATAGTAGGAAAATTTAAATTGGAAATTTTTCCTAGGACAATAAGATCTTCCGCCATTCACTTCTCTATTCTCTGCAGCAACTATAGGACAGGAACCGATCGAAAGACGATCGTTCGGCCAACGAAAAAAAGAGAAGAGGAAAAGACGATGTCACGGGATCATGACGTACCTGGAGAATCAGAAGTCGAAGTAGTGCTAGTAGAACAAGTAGTGCTGCAAGTTTAAGGAGAACGAAATAATGGATGAAAAGCAAAATTAAATGTCCACTCTTGGAAGAGGTATAGAGAAGAAGACGATGCCACGACGGAAGAATTCTCGAAATTAGAGTCCCGCCCGTGAGTAGAAAAGGCTTTAAGATTTATTCGCTAATAAACTAAGCTCAACTCTGAGGAGGAAGAGAGGAAAAGATATAATAGCGAAAAGACTAAAGTACGGGGGTAGGCGGCGGTTGGACGGAAGAGAGCTCTCTCTTTAAATTGCCTAAAGAGGATTGACAAAATTAAAACACAGAACGCTCCAGCACCGGAAGCCGACGACGTAGACGAGGACGATGAGGATGAACTAACTATATCTCTTGGGAAATTGAAACAATACTCGGTCTAAAGCGGCGGCGAGGAAAGGGTAGGGGCTGAGTTAAAGGATGCCGGAGGAAGAGTCGTTCTTTATTTGCGCCGATACGTAGGGAGGAAGCCTTGGAAACTTATCCTTTCCGTCGGTCGGTCGCCTTATTGAGGCGGAACTGTTCGTCGCTGGCGACCTTGAACGTTATTAGATGGAAATGAGTGCGTAATTAAACGATCTACCGTTAAATGAGAGACGTGAAATTGACGCTGTGCTACTTGGTCGGCGTTTCATTTGAAAATTATTAAATGAGACAAATAGGTTGATGCCCTATCAATAGCGATTCAAAATCATTAAGGTAAATAGGAATTGGTTCACATGGAACCATTATAAAGTTCAAGGAACACAAGAAAGATTTACTTAACATAGATCCAATAGTAGATTGCTCCAAAGGTAGAATTTGAAGATTTCTATTTTTTATTAATGTTAATAAATTGACGAGTTAAGAATTTTATTCAGAATTTAAATCCCCAAGTTTCTGTTAGGACACCCTTTTCACACCCTCCCATCTAAATATACCGAATTAACCTTCTCCGTTCAGCCGCCATATTTTCGCGAAGCAGGTTCTACGTTTTCATGCGGTTTCTCTATTAATTTGCGGACCCGTTATGCCGCAACGGCAATGTAGAGTAGGCTCTAGAAGTAAAGGGTGTGGTTTACGCCGGTACGGGACGACGAAACCGACAGCGAAATGGGAAGCAGGAGAAACTTTTTGTGTGTTGATATTCTGGGGTGTTAATTCGCTCGCAGCATTGAACTGAAGGCTCGTCTTTCCAACCGAAGAAGGAGCGAATGGGACGAAGAACGTAAGGGAGGGTGGGAGATGGATTGGGTGAAATTATAAAGCGATTATCGAATAATAATTCAACAGAGCCTGTAATTAAATTTTCCCTCGCGATTAGTAGTCGTTGTTTTGGAAAGTGCTTTACGAAACAATTTGCTAATGCGATTTTTTAATCGTGAGCATCTTGTTTGTCGCGTTTTTATTAATAGATTGTCATAAATAAATGTTTTTTTTTTAGCATTTTGTTTCTTCGAATACCTTAAATACAGGTCATTGTATTGTGTGTGTTCTCAGGATAACAAGTGATAAGACAAAATTGAAAAGCAAGGCGTTCGACTTAACACACAATCAAATATTGATATGTATGGAGTACGCGGAAAAGTACTTGATTGGTTTGCCTCTTATTGCTTGCAATCTAGCAAGCAAGTAGTGGAGATTTAGAGACAGCGGTCAGATGCTTTGTTCCTTGATAGAGGAGTCCCTCAAAGGGTCTCTCCGCATTGGGCCTCTTATGTAAATGACCTGTAGCACATTGTAATACAGTAACGTATGCTGATGAAGGCATATTTTTTTGCAGCGACTAGACAGACTCGTGTTTTGTCGACTCTCGGGGAAACCCTCTCTCATGAGACGAACAGACACGAGTCTGTCTAGTCGCTGCAAAAAAGTAACAATTTCACCTGCCTTGGTCATCTGTACTGAAGGTACCAGCTTCCTAGTGTCTGATGGGACTAGACAGCATTTAATTCTCCTAACACAGAGGCTCCTTAATGCTTCTCAACAAAGAGAAACATTAAGAAGCTAATTTTTACGACGATTGTTGAAAAAAAAAAGAACAGGTTTTCATATATAAAGTTTAAAAAAATACCAAGTGTAACCACAATCTGAATTTTTTTTTAGTAGAAGGTTCCCTTGTAGAAGTAAGTGATCTAGGACAAAAAACAAACCACTCTGCATCATATTTGACTCATAGGATAGACAGCATTTCCATAAATTACAAGAAATAACAATCTTCCTCTTCTGCTAAGAATCACAAATTACTCTACGACCTCATATTTGCTTCGCAAAATCGCTCCTCGTTTGTTCAGCATATCAGACGAATATAAACACGGCCGTTTTACGAAATCGTGGGAAAAAAATGATGCCCAGTAGATACGTCCGTAAACCAGCGCAACCATTGCGAATTCATTACACAAACGAACACCATCCGCCCTTAATTCTATCGAATAAATCTCTCCTGTCTGAAGCCTGACGTTCCTTCGGCTATTTTTTTAAAGCGACCATGCGCAAATGGCCGGCAATCAGGTAGAGCTACCCCGTCGGAGTATCCAATGGGCATTCCGCAGGACCCTCCGACGTTGCCACCATATATCACTTCAGCGTTGTCCAGAAAAGAAATCGCCTCGAATAACAGAAACGCCAGATAGATGAAGCGTTTAAAATGAATCCGGTAGGCTGACGTTGCTAAAATTGCGGCTCGTTTGGTCCAGAAAGTTTGTTTAAAAACGTAAAAAAAAATCGCGATGCTTAGGAGTTTATTTTATATCGATGATTGTATGCAATTGACTGTATTATAAATACCGCTGATTGGATACATTTCAATTACAAATACGCCAACAATGCGATTTATGCGTGGATATTTACTGTAAATAATTTGAACGATTTAGTATTGGTATGAATGCGAATTTTAAACGGATACATTTTAAGTATGCGCGCTATGTTGGAGCGAATATACGTAATTATCGTGGATCGCCACGTTTTAATGGAACGGAAATTCGCGTAAAGTTTGTTTTTGTATTTGCGTATTATGTTTATTTTGCCCATTAAATATTGCTTTTATTTAATAAATTACTACCGCGGATAAACAATAACATAATCAAAATATAAATTCAATTAAAATTTTGAGACCAAATAATGTCATAAACATACAGAAAATTATATTCATATCAAATTGAAAATTCATTTTCAAAGATACATTGTTCAATATATGTGCTTCGTCTCGTATTGCTATTTGTTCCCGACTTAGTATTAAGGTCGAATATTAATAGGAACGTGTCTTATGCTTCGCTTACTTCCAGTCTCAATCTTTCATAATTTATTATGCGCTTGCCGTTACGTTGTTGCAGCTGAAAATATCAATCCCTCATTTCTTATATGTTGATATTGAATATTGTCTCTTTTAAAAAACGATTAATTTATTGAGAAAACGTCCAGGCATTTACGTTTGCCTTTTTTGTATACAGTTGTAAGTTTGCGAAGTGAAGCAATATTAATGGCCTTTCCCTCGTAAGTTCTCTAGTGGATTTTTGTATCTCTGTACTACATTCCTATACTATATTCCGGTAAGAATACTTTAATCGGGGAGAATGGTGAGCATGACTTTTAAACTCTTTTAAATTTTGGTAATCGTGGAGATTCAGGACGACGATTTTCCATTGACCGCCGGTGGCTTTCGGGCTCGTAATGGTGAACCCAAGATTAGTCTCCGGTGGTGATTTTTATGAGCATGTTGCGTACACTGCCGTTCAGAGAAGTTCGGTCGGTTATTACAAAACCTGAAAAGGTTACAGAAACAAACGAAACTAAAATGCAATTTTATTGTATGTACAGGTAAAAAAGACAAAAATAAATAAATAAAAAGTTATTCTGGCCTAATGTAACATACTGAATATTATTTTTTTTTTTTTCATCGAAAAAACCTCCTTTGCTGTTAATCACCGCTCGAACTATTCTCGGCATTCTTTCGATAAGTTTTGTTAAAACGGATTGTGGAATATTAATCCGTTCATGTTGCGGAATATTCCGTAAATGTTCTAGTGAAGTTGGGCATATTTTTCGGATACTCCTGTCCAGTTCATCCCACAACAACTCTATCGGGTTCAAATCTGGGCTTTGTGGGGGCCATGTCATTACTTTCAGGGTGTGCTGTTCTTCTTGCTCCTTTAGATAGTTCTTACACACTAAC
This sequence comes from Oryctes borbonicus, assembly GCA_902654985.2. Classification (NCBI taxonomy): domain Eukaryota; kingdom Metazoa; phylum Arthropoda; class Insecta; order Coleoptera; family Scarabaeidae; genus Oryctes; species Oryctes borbonicus. Next base: position 4,273,487 of record LR736886.1, read on the forward strand.
GCAGTGTGTTTTGAGCCGTTGTCATGCATGAATGTAAAGTTACGGCCTATTATATGCAATCCTGATGGCACTGCATGATTCTGGAGTATTACAAAATAATTTTCTTTCCTCATTACACCCTGCACTCTGCATAAATCTCCCATCCCAGCAAAGGAGAAACATCCCCACACTAACACAGAACTACGCCCTTGCTTCACTGTAGGCACAATGCAGTTCGGGATCACTTTTCGGTTTTAGATCTTCGGACATAAACTCGTCGATTTTGCCCAAAAACCTCAAACTTTGACTCGTCACTCCAAAGCACGTGTTTCCAATCATCTAACGGCCAATCTAGATGAGAACGGGCCCACTGTAGCCGTTTTGCTCTGTTGCCCCGACGTAATAAGGGTTTTCGAATGGCAATGCGTCCATGAAGGTCCGCTTGTTGAAGTCGACGTTTTACCGTACTCGCCGAAACTTGTTCTTCACGGCCACGATTGACTTCGGCTGCTATTTGTGGCGCTGTTAATTTTCTATTGCGTTTGCTTAATAATACAATTCTCAAATCTTCAGCTTTTGTTGTTTTGCTAGATGCTCCAGGACGAACACGATTTTCTATAGTTCCAGTTGTCCGATATCGCTTTATGATGTCATTTACCGTTGAACTTCTCATATTTATTTTTCAGCAATTTGTCGCCCCGAATATCCTTCTTCAAACAGCGTAATAATGCGTGAACGTTTTTCTACACTGGTAGGCTTGCCACGTGTCATTTTGAAGTAAATTTTCTTAAAACTTTCGCGCAAAAACGACAGATGCACACCAACACACGTTTAACAGTAAAATGAAGCAAATTTATATCTTTACGCCTGTGATAAATGAACAATAATGATACTGCTTTATATTTCCTAAATGTATTGTTCGTTAATAATCCTCAAACGACCCGTTTCAAAAGATCGGTACTTCCGGGAAATTCTTGGAACGATAATAAAAGGGACCTTATTGTGGTCGCCGCAATATTTCTACTTTACATAATAATTTATGGCTTTAATCCCTTAGAAAAGAGTGTATGCTTAATATTTTTCTAATTTTATGTATTAATAATTGTATACAGTGTGATATAATAGATTTTTATTGTATGACCGAACTTCACCGAACGGCAGTGTACATCCCTCCAAATATATCATTGCAATTGATGGATAAATCACATCCTTCGATTGGTGAATTTAATTTACCGCAATTTGCGATGTTCCGCCTTTATTGAATTCACTTAATCTTAGGCAATTAAATTCAGTATTTAACTGTAATAATTGGCTTCTTGATTTAATCTTTTCGAAGTTATCGATTGTTCTTGCTGTTTCTGCTGATAGCAATAAAATTAGTTCGTTTTACTGCTGATGATGATAGCTCGTCCGTCTAGCGCGAGTGAAGTATTGTGGCGAGGGCTTTAGTGAAGTGTTTCAGTGTTCCATAGAGATCAAATATTTGTTCGGTCTATCCCCTTTAGTCACACAATGGCGTTGTTAGAGATCCAGCCTGCAAAAACTTTACAAGGGCGGATTTACTCGTCCATGTTATTTATTTTTTGAAATCCTGCATTTTTTTTTCAGAATTTGTTTCTAAGCGGAAAAGTATTTAAAATGTAACGTAGTGCAGTATTTTAAACAATGCTTTTATACCCTTTCGCAGTGAAAGTTGTAAATCAAATTAGAAACCGCTAATGAACGGTATTCCAAGTTAATATTTCATCCTACGATTACCCCCAACCGTAATTTTATGTATAATCGATATTTACGGTAGACTTCTATGTGTATACAGTAATATAGTATCTACAAAAGAATACCGTAATGTAGAACAAATAAACCGGGCACACGTCGTCGCTACCAGCAACAATAAACCGGCAATTTAGATGGTTATCGCGTAAAACGACATAATTTATTGACGATTTTTACTACACTCCATAAACCGTCATTGTTACATCATTACGTGACAAGTCTTTCACTTTTTTTTTTCGTATTTTTTTTTTCTCCCTAAATATAAGGTGTATATTCTCTGACAATTGTTTACGAACGCCGGTGTAGTGGAATATGCTGAAGTTAACGTGTGATACTATTTAATGTCTAAAATAGGGAGATAGTCCTTGTATATTCCAGAAAATATTAAATTTATAAATTTATTAAAATGAATTTATTTATCATCCGAAATCTGCAAGGTAACTTGGGTAACAGGGAAAAATGGAAAATAAGAGTAAAGTAATTTAAATAATAATTAAATGAAGAGGATGTCACATTAATTTCGGGGAATTTTAGAAAACTTTATTCACAGATTTGGATGAAATTCGGTAGTTTTCTGGACGAGTGTGTTAAGGCTTATTATTATTTATATTTTTGTTTATTAATAAGCATCCCTGCGATCCGAACAATAGTGTCCTTACGTAATTAGAACAATAAGATTTTGACGAACCTTTTCCTTCAATTCAGTAGATGCATTATCTGCCGTCTCCAGATCTTCTTGGCATAGACGACAGAATTGAGCTTTAGCTCCTTCTGGATCATATGACTGATTTTTAGGGTCCGTTAATGAGCTAGTATCTTAGAATCATCTCTCCTAAAGGACAGCACCGCCTTTGTTGCCCTTGGCAAGCCTCCTGTGAATGCTTTCGTTTAATTTTGTCACGCACTCGAACACTGCGATACTGAAATACTAAAACTCATCGCTAAAATTCTTACCAAAACACGCCGCTAACAGTAGACACATGTTTCAGTATCATCTTCAGCAGTAAAACTGAGCTGCTAAAGTGTTGTGGTCAGTGTTTTAGTGAAGCGTTTCACCGGTAAGTTTTGCTGGTACTCCTTCCAGTTCCTAATTTTCTGATTTGAAAGTTCCCTTTAAAGACCACAGTAGAGGTTTAGCCCCCAAACAAGCATATTGGTTGCATCTTTCGGGAATTCATCGACATTTTCGTTTCCCTCAATTTCGTAGTGGCCTAGCATCCATTTTAGAGGGTAACATGATTTTCGCGTTTTGCTTGCTTTAGATTCTGTGCACATCAAATTTGATCGACAGCGAATATATTTATGGTTACATCGAATATCCCTTTTTCGAAGTTCTTTTTGACGCATAAATTTAAAGTAAAAATCTCTGCTTGAAGCAAGGGAACAACCGGAACAGCTACGAAGTCAGTTTATCGACGATAGGTAAAAAATAGCTTCAAAATGGAATAGGACGATTAAATTAAGTTTTTTTTTAATTCTCAATAAACGACAGCACCTTGAAGGAAAAATAGCCAGAAATTAGAGCATTTTCAATGTTCGTTTATTTTTTCGTCCACAGATTCCCGGCCCATTTAAGAAGGCTGGTACAATGTCGTCTGAACGGTTAATACTACATATTCTACTGTAACAATAGAATATGAAGAGCTAAAAACGAAACAATGCAACAATGTTCTCTCACCCGCTATAATTACAGTCCTCACGGTTACGAGCCGCGCGTACTCGCAATACAATTACCCTAAAGCTTCCCTTAATCACTGTGTTTATGCGAGTTCGAAGGTTATGGGCACCAAAACTTACTTATTGCCATTGTTAATGGAGCGTGTTCCAGCTTGCTACACAGTTTCTAAAACACTACAGCGTTACCAAGTTACTGCTATCCGGTTTTGAGAGGGCTCCGTAGAACAAGAGATCTAACGCGTTTGATGAAAGGCGTACGTGCAGTGTGAAGCGATATGTCGCATAGTTTTGCAATTCCTTTTACGTTAAAATATCTCTATTTTAGTATTATAAATTTCACGCTCTAGTGTTAGCATTTCCTAAAGGATAATAATATAGCGCCGCACCGGTTTAGTTCTCTGTGTTTGTTTTATTAAAGGAAGTACTTATAAAGGTAGTTTTTTATATCCAAAATTTTAATGTAATTAATGACTTTCCTGAAACGACAGCATATTAATTTCCTGTGTGATTGTACGAACTTCTATATTACACATCGTATCCATATATAGCATTTTTTCATCGAAAGTAATTACAGAAAAAATCAAAGCTGCGTATCGCCCCGATGGCTGCTCCACCCTCACTATCTTCCTTAATACGCTTAAGAACAATTTGTAGCGGGAGGACCGGAACCCCGGATTCCTTTTCCGAGAATTTTAACCGTTTTAAGTGCCTCAGTTTACATTAAGAGGATTACCGTCTTAATTCTCTTGGGGTAGTGGATGGAAAAGATGGTTCCCCTCTAAGACGGAATATAATGCATTACCCGTTATTAGGGTGACATTATTTAATAATCTCCGCTACTTTATTCTGAGTACTGCTCGGCGTGATCCTTCATCCGGGCGAATCCCTTCCGGTAGGTCGAAGCTTTTATAGTTCTTGTTAGGGGATGCAATTTAAACAACTTCGATATTATTGAGGTATAAACGTATTTCATAAGAATAATGTTCGTCACATCCAAATGCAGCGTTGTGTAGGTCTTCAATTTTTTTCAATCCAATTGCATTGTACAATTTTAAATTTCACGTTGGGAACTTAATGTAACATTCACGTCATATTTAGCGTATTCGATATAAAACAAAATTATTTCAAATTAAATAAACGTACGGTCAACGGGTAAACATATGTAAAATAAACTTGTCTGTAACATACAACGAGGATTGCGGTTGCAGAACTGCGGAGCATCAATATGAACATGCCCAATGTTTTTCGATGTATTTGTTCATTTATTTATTTCGACGATACATATTGACAAGTAATTATTTTCTGTTTAACGTTAATTGAAAAACAATAATAATAGAGCAGCAATTTGTTATATTTTATTTAGATAGGTGCCTGATTTGGAAAGCTAACTTTAACTGTTGATAAATAGAAATTTTGTGTGGATGTACACTGCCGTTCAGTGAAGTTCGGTCATACAATAAAAATCTATTATATCACACTGTATACAATTATCAATACATAAAATTAGAAAAATATTAAGCATACACTCTTTTCTAAGGGATTAAAGCCATAAATTATTATGTAAAGTAGAAATATTGCGACAACCACAATAAAGTCCCTTTTATTATCATTCCAAGAATTTCTCGGAAGTGCCGATCTTTTGAAACGGGTCGTTTGGGGATTATTAACGAACAATACATTTAGGAAATATACCGCAGTATCATTCTTGTTTATTTATCACAGGCGTAAAGATATAAATTTGCTTCATTTTACTGTTAAACGTGTGTTGGTGTGCATCTGTCGTTTTTGGGCGAAAGTTTTAAGAAAATTTACTTCAAAATGGCACGTAGCAAGCCTGCAAGTGTAGAAAAACGTTCACGCATTATTACGCTGTTTGAAGAAGGATATTAGGGGCGACAAATTGCTGAAAAAATAAATATGAGAAGTTCAACAGTAAATGACATCATAAAGCGATATCGGACAACTGGAACTATAGAAAATCGTGTTCGTCCTGGAGCATCTAGGAAAACAACAAAAGCTGAAGATTTGAGAATTGTATTATTAAGCAAACGCAATAGAAAATTAACAGCGCCACAAATAGCAGCCAAAGTCAATCGCGGCCGTGAAGAACAAGTTTCGGCGAGTACGGCAAAACGTCTACTTCAACAAGCGGACCTTCATGGACGGATTGCCATTAGAAAACCCTTATTACGTCGGGGCAACAGAGCAAAACGGCTACAGTGGGCGGCCCGTTCTCATCTAGATTGGTCGTTAGATGATTGGAAACACGTGCTTTGGAGTGACGAGTCAAAGTTTGAGGTTTTTGGGCAAAATCGACCAGTTTATGTCCGAAGATCTAAAACCGAAAAGTGATCCCGAACTGCATTGTGCCTACAGCGAAGCATGGGCGTAGTTCTGTGTTAGTGTGGGGATGTTTCTCCGTTGCTGGGACGGAAGATTTATGCAGAGTGCAGGGAGTAATGAGGAAGGAAAATTATTCTGCAATACTCCAAAATCATGCAGTGCCATCAGGATTGCGTATAATAGGCCGTAACTTTACATTCATTCCTTGCTATCATTATTTACATTCATGCATGACAACGACCCAAAACACACTGCGTTAGTGTGTAAGAACTATCTAAAGGAGCAAGAAGAACAGCACACCCTGAAAGTAATGACATGGCCCCCACAAAGCCCAGATTTGAACTCGATAGAGTTGTTGTGGGATGAACTGGACAGGAGGATCCGAAAAATATGCCCAACTTCACAAGAACATTTACGGAATATTCTGCAACATGAATGGATTAATATTCCACAATCGGTTTTAACAAAACTTATCGAAAGAATGCCTAGAATAGTTCGAGCGGTGATTAACAGCAAAGGAGGTTTTTTCGATGAAAAAAAAAATAATGTTCAGTATGTTATGTTAGGCCAGAATAACTTTTTATTTATTTATTTTTGTCTTTTTTACCTGTACATACAATAAAATTGCATTTTGTTTTTAGTTTCGTTTGTTTCTGTAACCTTCTCATGTTTTTTACCAACCGACCGAACTTCTCTGAACGGCAGTGTACGTCTTCATACAATTTCGGTACTATAAACATGGCACATCTCTCTAAGATCGATGTCTTTTGTGAAGAAGAAATAGTATTTTCTATCTCTTGTGTTACAAGCTTGTGGAAAACGTACGCAAAGAAACGTAATGAAATTTAAAAGCAAAATAGAGTACTTACTTCCAAGACATGCATCTACCCATTAAAATTTCTTGCAAGCTCTCACATTTACAATGAGAAGCTTATGTTTCCATCAGGAAACTCCAAAGATATTTTAGAATATGGTGCAGCAATAAAATCCTTATTCCAACATTAATAACGGTAGTAGGAATTTATGACACTTACTAGCATGCTGCTTGAGAGAAATTTGCATTTGTTTTTAAATCTACAAGCATCGTAAACTTGATCGACCCCCATCAAAATTCATTCCCCATATCGTAGCATCAAAATTTACTATCTCGTACGTATTAAAATTTTTACGAACATCCCAATTTCCTACAAAAACGCCCTCTACTTCCCGCTCAAACACTCTCAATTCCAATAACAAAAGTCCGTCGCCCGATATTTTAAACTTTAATATCCGATCGGAGCGGACGATTTTGTACGTAACGGAGATACATACCTTCAACATCTAACGCAGGCTTGCGAGCGCTACGTTTCGCCTCATAAATCGTACATCAGCGGCGAGAAAAAAAAGAGATGAACCGAATTTGATATCGCTACTACCGCCACCTAGGAAAAATTGAAATTTCGCTGTGACCCAGTGAGCGTAATATATGGCAGGCCTGGGAAATACCATAAATAAGAGCATTCCTTATATGTTTTCGGTTTATATGCGCTCAGAAGAAATTGTAAGGATGACGCGTCTTGTCCATCGCGCGGATGAAATATTGGATGAAAGGTGCGACTCCGTTCTGGCGCGATGGAATTGTCGGGAATTTCGATGAGGGTGAGCCAAAAACATAGCGAATGTGTTGTTCTATGTTGAGAGTATCAATGTTACTTTTACATCGGTAATTATTACGTAATGGAAGGTAGAGTTTCACATTATTTCAAGAGATTCGGCGAGAAAGATTGTAGCATTAAAATACCTTTCTTTATACGATAAGGTTTTAGTAAATAGATTTTATTATTGCAAGAAGAAAAAAGATGTTAAGTGTTAACGCAAACTTATCGATCCTATAGTATATAAACTGGTGATGTTGAACATCTTTTGATAGTGAAAATAGCATTTCAGTTAATAAATATGCAACTCAAAATTATGCAAACAAATGTATAACACATCAAAAGGTGCTTACAAACAACAACCAAAATAATGCCAATATAGGTCACGGTATTGGTGAAATCACTCCCGCCAAAAGCAATTGGAAGAGACAAAGTACTAGTCATAGAGCAGGCTTTCTGCCTACTCAGCGTCATCAGCATTGCAGCAAATACAAATTATACATCGTTCTAAAGCTTAATAAAATAACGAGCAGCAAAAGACAACAACAGCAGTCTTTAGAAATCTTCTGAAGAAGCTGACAGGATAGTCAGCGAAACGTCAAGTTAAATATTAACTACACGACATCACCCGAAAGACATTTCTACAATGGATTACGGTCGTGAAAGCCTACACTCAACTTAATAAAATAGTTTCCTTTCACAATATAGAAAGGCTAATTTCTAACTTTGAACGCCAACTTCTCTAAATAATTCCCGAGAATTACACACCTCCACCACCAGTTGTTAGACCCTTAAGAGCCATTCCACGTACTCATTCACCTGTAATTTCCTCCAACTAAAGGTTCCTTTCTCCTCTACACTACTTGCCTCCTATTTACTGGCTGCTATTGGCGTAGATCAAAGCGCCTGTTAGTCGCCAGTTGCTTTTTAAATCACGTTTCATCCTAAATTGACGTTAATTATTGTAATTTATAATTAATCGGAGTGCATGCTAGACTTCATCGTTACGCGTTGCAATTCTTTATTTCTTTCGCGCCGATCTACTCTCCTCGTCCCCGAGTTTCCCCCTTGACTCGAGCGGTAATTAGCGAACTTTGTACAAAGCTGCAAAATAAGACTTCAAAAAGTGCGCTGTAGTGGATGTGGTGCAGAGTTGGGTCACCTGAATTCGGTACGATTTAATTTCGCAGATTGGTAAGGTGCTAATTGCGCTAATTGTGGAAAGGAGGTGATTAGCCCTATGTAGAGGAGGAGGCAATAATGGTGAAAGAATGGGATGTCTTAGAGATTTTATGTACTTTATGCGGTATTATGCTGTAAAGAAAAAAAAAAGCTTTGTTTGAAATAAACTCTGGAAACTTGGTAATACGCTAAACCCGACTGAAATATATTTTTTTTAATAATCTGACACTTTGAATTGAAGACTGAAGTCGATCTTCGGTTGAAGATGAGGATCGACGCACCTTTGAAACAGCTGTCCTGGATTAATCAATTAAACGAGTGTGGTGCGGAGTGTGCCGATTTTTTGTGTTGTTAGGACATTATTCTTTTATTTATTTATTATTTTTATACTACAATACATATACAATATGACGAGCAGTGTTTTTATTTACTTACATTTACTGTTATTTTGATTCTTACGATTCATTCTATAGTCCATGAAGCTTAAAAACTCTTAATTTCCGACTGCTTTTTTTCCGATTTCATAAATATTTTAACAATAAAATGTAATATTTAGTACAATCGTTATTAATCAAAAGTTGGTAACTCATAATTAAAAAGAGGGACAACTTTAAACGCAGAAACTTTTATAGACGAGCTGGAAGCTAGTATCAAAATTGAATACTATAATTGCGAAAGAATTGAAAGATTTCTACTGTCTTCCGCGCTTCCCATAAAATTTTAAATTTCTATGCCTGGGAAGTAATCAAGCAGTGAGTTATTACTTTCCTGATTCGCAGTTATCGCTTGTGAAAGACTTTAATTTGCCTGTAATTGTAATAATATTCTCGTTCGTTTCTTGCGAACTCAAATTGAAAATGTTCAACTTCTCGAAATGATCATTAAGAAACGTTATTCCCAACCAATCGTTAAGAAATTTTTAATATCGAAAAAGCATATTATTTCAGTTCGCAAAAAAATGTACTTTTCGTTTCGAGAGTCATCGCACAGTGAACCGTGGTTTCGAATGGGATGCTGAAAAATCTGCAACGTGATCGGTGTGATATTATGAAATTTGCCATTTTAATAACGTTGTCTTTCGTCCACAGGAGACCATCAGATACAGATCTCTAGAGACTGAGAAATAGTCTGGGCTGATAAAGGCTTTTTTGATTGAAATTATTTCTTTCAACAGCTCAAAATCATAACCCATGCAGACAGTACACAGCATTTAATGTGGTGTTCGTTTGAATATGGAACGCGTAGTTCTATATAAATAGTCTTATGATTATCTCACGTTTGTCTTTCGGGTGTTATCGCGTACTTGATGTTTGACTTGCCTTTTCGCTGATCAGAAGCTTCTGAAGAAGCTGACAGCATGATCAGCGAAAAGTCAAGTCAAACATCAATTACGCGATAACACCCGAAAGACATTTCTACTGTGGATTACGGTCGTGAAAGCCTACACTCAACTATTTTACGTTTACTTCTCTTGTATGAGGTAATGCAGATTATTTTTAGGAATACTCTTGAAAAGTGTACGTAATACCCAAACATCCATGAACGCTAGTCTAAACCCGGCTATTATAAATGTGTACGACGGTGTACTTTGGAGCGATCACAAGCTTTTAAAACTCTTGGCCAACAGCCGTTTCAGAATATTTACAGCGAGACAAGGCGCTTTCAAAGCGCTGTTCTATTAAATTTCAAGGGTCGTTAGCCGTTACTGCAGTCGTACATCTGACAACATCCGCTGAAGCTGTAATACAGGTAAGACTTGATATTTGTAGCAAACGAAAGACATTAATTGGAACGAGGTGTAACACTTCGCGTTTAACTCGACAGTGGAAAGGGAGATGGAGAACTGGAAGAAACGTTGCCGCTAAGGCAATGCCAATAACATTTAAATTCAAACCGTCGTCGGCGTCGTAGCGTCAGAATCCGACGGTTTTACAGTCGGAAATTTATCGGTCGGCTTGTAAAAGGGTTTGTCTTAAAAAACGACTTGACATCGCGATAACCCGTCGTTTAAGTGCGGACGGAGAAATGGCATCGCACGAAGTTATGTCTAGTTTCTGCTATTCCCCCATAAGCTGGATCCGTAGTTTTGGAATTTTCTACCTTTAGAAAGGTAACTTACAGCGTATGGAAAATTGATTATAAATATAAAAAAAGTTTCGCAAACGAAATGAAAAGAGACCAAAACCCATACGTTACGCTTCTGAAAACTGCTAATTGTTTTATTATCCAATTAGCATTTGTTTTATGGCAACACTCACGTCTATAAAAGTTGCTGACCCATCTTCATTATCCTGTCAGCAAGTTATCTTCATAAAATTTAATTTAATAACGGCTTTAACAAGATACACCAGCGACAGCGGCTACCAACACAAAACACGTTATCAGAAACTGCTCAAAGTCTGCAGCAAACATCCGAAAAAAAAAAGTTGGACCACTCCGACCCCCTTTTCGCATCTAAATTTCCTCGGTAAACTCACAGCATAGAAACAGCGGTAAGAGCAGCAGAACGGAGCGACTACCGCCATCTGGCGGTAATATTTACGAGAAAAAGAGAGAGAGAGAGTTGGCCGCGTGTATGTTCTAAACATTACACACGACGGCATGCAGCAGCACCGAAAGCTCAAACTTCACAAATATTCCGCTCGTGTTTAAATCGCCCCCTATCCCGCCTTCGCCGCCTTCACAGCCTCTCGAGCAAAATCTATAAAGTTTTGCCGGCGGCGAAACCTTTAATTCCCATACTACGGGTTACCTCGCCGAACAACACATCCCCTTATTCGACGATGCAGACACGACACACAATGCGCGAACTGATTTGTCGGAGTTTCCGTTTGTAGTTTTCGAGGTGACAGATGGTGCCGTTTTGGTTCTTTCGTCCCGCCGAGCTCCGTAGTTTGCGACGTATCGTCGACGGTTCTCCGCCTATGCATTATTTTTTCCTCGTTCGAGGAGAAAAAAAAAAGCTGCGCAAGACACGGGGGGAATACCTTATGGTGATATATGGTATTGTAAAAGCGAAGTTAGCAGTGGGAAGTTGTTTTTCTGTGCCATCTAGTAGTACCTTTCCGAAAAGTTATACAAATCTTTTTATGTACTTTCCGAATTACTTTTAAGATCTTAGCTTAATTCGTCATTGCTAACTTGTCGTACATTCTGTCACCTCATTTTCATCCGTTTCATCCATTGTAACTACACGAAACGGAATCTGATAATACAGTGATCCTCAGCAGTTCGGTTTTCGACAAGGACTGTCGGCGGATTCTTAAGCTTTGGTTTCCTTGACGACAAAGGAGCAGTCGATTTCACCTGCGTTCTCCGCTCGGACAGTGACCAGGAACTGGTCCGAATTATAAGGATCTGCTGAAGTGGTGTCATCCGATCGGTCCCTGGAAGCCGCCGTGTGTCTCCTTTTCTTTTTAACATCTATATGGCAGATATTCTGACAATGATTAGCTACATATGCGGACAACAACGCACAAAAGCGAGAAGCATGCAACACTGTACATGCAGAGAGATATGGAAGTTGGAGGCTTGCTTAACCCGTCAAAGAATTTACGATACGCTTCACAGAAGCTTTCGGGCAGTTTACAAGTAGATGGTCCGACCATACAAAGTACCTGGGACTGAACCTCGTTTGGCGGCTGCTGTGGTGACAAGAGATCCAATACGCCAAGATCCAGAGTGGGATTCTGATTACTCTATTCAACTTGTATCAATAAAGCTTTAATGCCGACAAAGCAGCGATTCATTTTATTTTTTGTCAATATTCATGTTGTAATTCCAAAGTGGTTAAAAATTTATCTTTCGGGAAAAACATGAGATTTTTTTGACCATTTTTTCAACGGAGACAACATGGTTAGCAGTATTTTTATAAGCGATGTTTTGGAGTTACTCATTTTGTTTGTTGAGAAGCAGCATTATTTTCACTGCTCTTGGTGAATTTGAAAACTTGCTCCCCCTTTAAATTATGCCGTGTATCTGTTTGCTTTATAATAAGTTCATTTTCGCATCTTTTACATCTCCAATTCATCACAGTTAATCCAAAATCCGCAAATTACCCTACTATAATAAATATATTACCTAAATCTTTCCTAAAATCCCTACTGGGGAGCACAGCTAACAACTAAACTAACCGCCCTAAATCAACCCATGCGCTCCAAGCCCGTGCAAGCAAGTAGGGAGCATACCTTAGCCCTACGCGCACCCACTTTTTGCGTGTGATTTCTCGGTTAACCTACCCTTTCTTTCTTCCCTCCTCACCGTCTTCCACCGCACGGGCATCAGGCGCCCTATTTAACATATTTTCGACAAAGGATTTCTAATCCTCTCCTACATATTCAGCTCAGGTGGCGCGCTGTCGGTCGTGGGTGGAAATCACCTTCTGCAACCCCTCATTCGGCCAGAGCGGGAGAGGATGTACCGGAGTTGCCTCCCGTTCTACGCAGGACCGACAGCAACACCCGGATTATTAAAATAGTTGGAAAATTTGGAATGAAACTGCGTACCAGCTCGCTTAGTTATCATTCCGCTTTGGTGTTTCTGGAATGCCTACGGTTTAAGCTCCGCCGTACGGCGCGGTATGCGTAAGTGTATGGCGAGCTGAATGTTGAATTCAACACGGGAAGCCGTTTAATTTGCACCGGGAGCGAGCTGTATTGTTTTATTTGTCACGGAATTATGATGGATAGCGTGCGTGGATTTCGAGTTCTAATCGATATGGTTTAAAAAAGGACGTAAAATGTTAATTTGCACATACGTTTGTAGAAATAAATCGTTCTACAGCGGTAGCTTCTATTTTCAAATATTTACTGAGCCGACGAAATCGTTGTGAATTATTTGATAACATAACGCAAACTATGAAGCACTAAGAAAAAAGATTAGAACAGCGATAAAAATGTATTTTTTCAATATAAATTCATTGCTTAATGCATTATAAAAAGATGCCTTTAGTTTGTCTGCAAAATACCTTTCCACAGTCACTATAAGCTCGTCATCGTCCTTAAATTTAGCCTCATTAAGGATGTAACTGATTACCAGCTTAAAAATTATATACACTGCCGTTCAGAGAAGTTCGGTCGGTTGGTAAAAAACATGAAAAGGTTACGGAAACAAACGAAACTAAAAACAAAATGCAATTTTATTGTATGTACAAGTAAAGAAGACAAAAATAAATAAATAAAAAGTTATTCTGGCCTAATATAACGTACTGAACATTATATTTTTTTTTTCATCGAAGAAACCTCCTTTGCTGTTAATCGCCGCTCGAACTATTCTAGGCATTCTTTCGATAAGTTTTGTTAAAACGGATTGTGGAATATTAATCCATTCATGTTGCAGAATATTCCGCAAATGTTCTTGTGAAGTTGGGCATATTTTTCGGATCCTCCTGTCCAGTTCATCCCACAACAACTCTATCGGGTTCAAATCTGGGCTTTGTGGGGGCCATGTCATTACTTTCAGGGTGTGCTGTTCTTCTTGCTCCTTCAGATAGTTCTTACACACTAACGCAGTGTGTTTTGGGTCGTTGTCATGCATGAATGTAAAGTTACAGCCTATTATACGCAATCCTGATGGCACTGCATGATTCTGGAGTATTGCAAAATAATTTTCCTTCCTCATTACACCTCGCACTCTGCATAAATCTCCCGTCCCAGCAAAGGAGAAACATCCCCACACTAACACAGAACTACGCCCTTGCTTCACTGTTGGCACAATGCAGTTCGGGATCACTTTTCGGTTTTAGATCTTCGGACATAAACTCGTCGATTTTTCCCAAAAACCTCAAACTTTGACTCGTCACTCCAAAGCACGTGTTTCCAATCATCTAACGACTAATCTAGATGAGAACGCCCCACTGTAGCCGTTTTGCTCTGTTGTCCCGACGTAATAAGGGTTTTCGAATGGCAATGCGTCCATGAAGGTCCGCTTGTTGAAGCCGACGTTTTACCGTACTCGCCGAAACTTGTTCTTCACGGCCGCGATTGACTTCGGCTGCTATTTGTGGCGCTGTTAATTTTCTATTGCGTTTGCTTAATAATACAATTCTCAAATCTTCAGCTTTTGTTGTTTTGCTAGATGCTCCAGGACGAACACGATTTTCTATAGTTCCAGTTGTCCGATATCGCTTTATGATGTCATTTACCGTTGAACTTCTCATATTTATTTTTCAGCAATTTGTCGCCCCGAATATCCTTCTTCAAACAGCGTAATAATGCGTGAACGTTTTTCTACGCTGGTAGGCTTGCCACGTGCCATTTTGAAGTAAATTTTCTTAAAACTTTCGCGCAAAAACGACGGATGCACACCAACACACGTTTAACAGTAAAATGAAGCAAATTTTTATCTTTACGCCTGTGACAAATAAACAAGAATGATACTGCGGTATATTTCCTAAATGTATCGTTCGTTAATAATCCCCAAACGACCCGTTTCAAAAGATCGGCACTTCCGGGAAATTCTTGGAATGATAATAAAAGGGACTTCATTGTGGTCGTCGCAATATTTCCACTTTACATAATAATTTATGGCTTTAATCCCTTAGAAAAGAGTGTATACTTAATATTTTTCTAATTTTATGTATTAATAATTGTATACAGTGTGATATAATAGATTTTTATTGTATGACCGAACTTCACTGAACGGCAGTGTACATCCCTCCAAATATATCATTGATGGATAAATCACATCCTTTGATTGGTGATTTTAATTTACCGCAATTTGCGATGTTCCGCATGAATTCACTTAATCTTAGCAAATTAAATTCAGTATTTAACTGTAATAATTGGCTTCTTGGTTTAATCTTTTCGAAATTATCGATTGTTCTTGCTGTTTCAGCTGATAGCAATAAAATTAGTTCGTTTTACTGCTGATGATGATAGCTCGTCCGTCTAGCGCGAGTGAAGTATTGTGGCGAGGGCTTTAGTGAAGTGTTTCAGTGTTCCATAGAGATCAAATATTTGTTCGGTCTATCCCCTTTAGTCACACAATAGCGTTGTTAGCGATCCAGCCTTGCAAAAACTTTACAAGGGCGGATTTACTCGTCCATGTTATTTATTT
>LR736886.1:4294130-4325661 GCA_902654985.2 Oryctes borbonicus
AAATATGCACCTAGGAGATCTACTGATGGGCAGTCAACATGTAACCTTTTTAACGATTACCTCTCTTCAGTTCTTATAGAGAGATAGACTAACAATGTTGCGGCTCCCACTTCAAGTCAATGTGACATTGTATCTTGCCATTTGACACCTTCAAAGTTAAGTGTGCTAGACGTAGGGAAAGGTTAGCTAAGAACTACCGTCCTATTTATATTGCATACACTTCGACTAAAGCCTTGAATTGATTATTTATAATATAGTTGAGTGTAGGCTTTCACGACCGTAATCCGTAGTAGAAATGTCTTTCGGGTGATGTCACGTAGTTAAAATTTTACTTGACGTTTAACTGACCATGCTGTCAGCTTCTTCAGAATATTTTTAAAGACTGTCTTTAAATGTCTTCTGAAGAAGCTGACAGTATGATCAGCGAAACATCAAGTAAAATTTTAACTACGCGACATCACCCGAAAGACATTTCTACTATTTATAATATACTTTTTGTTGAAATTAAACACGGCCCTTCTTAGGGGGCGACGGCCATTTTACCTGGAAAATTATGAGAAATATGAGCGTCTATTATTAAACATGCTCTGCTCGTCCTTTCCGTTGGGATATGTATGTGTAGAATTTTCCACTTAACATAACAAAGTTGACAGGTAATTCCAGCATAACCGGTAGTGTTGTCACATACAAATATTTTAGTCGGTTTTAGTGTATTGCGAAATTTTCAATTTTTCCTATGTATACTCTTTACTATATCGATCGATGCAGTTCCCGTTGAAACACCCTGTATAATATCGCGTTCATTAAATTTGGGCAATCTTTAAGAACCTCCTTTCATTTCCCTATTAAGAATTCATACCGCACGATCCTTTCTTAAAATAAATATTTCCAAAAGAAAAGTATACTTTAGACCAATAAAACATTCCTATTCATGATTACATTTAAATACCGCTACACCCGACACATCTCTCGCCGAAGAAAGTAGCTTTCCATTGTTATTCGCAAAAACGCATTAATATTCTACGTAACCCCTAGCAGTGACCCTATTTCGTTCGCAAATGCGTACGCCCCTCATCTTTTTGTGACGTTGAATATTTTTTTTTTTATCTTAACTGTCCCTTCCTCTTTTACGTTTTGAGTTTTTGTTTTATTTATGTCCGTGTCACTTGATAAACGTACAATTTAGGGAACTCGATTTATTTTTGTACATGGCCAGTCAACCGAAAAAAAAAAAACAGCAGCAACGCAAAACGAGTCGGATTTCCTTTTTTTTTTGGAGTAGATGCTTAATTTAAAGGATTTAATAGTGATAATAGTAATAAACAATTTAATAATGCAATACGAAGAATAATTAGCTGATGAGGATTTGTATTTCATTAAATAAAGAAATAGATCGCCTCGAGTGCGATTAAGCTTTAGAGTAGAATAAAGTAATCGAACATAATGTTTTCCTTTTTGATTCTTCTGGTGGAATTAAAATACGTATGTGCTTAATATTATTCGTATGTATACACAAATGCCAGGAATAATAATTCACATGAAAATGTTATGCTGTTGCTACCATAATAGCACCCAATTATCTTTATGGAACATTAGGCAGCGCTTGCTTCAAAGCGTTCGCTGGTAATCAAGCTAATAGACGCACTTAGTCGTACGTGAGCATTGTTAAATCAAACAATGGGTCTATGGAAATAGATAGATTAATATTAATTACATTTTATATAGCGTTTGTATTTACAAATTTAGTACTTGGAGATTATACGGCTTAAGTTCTTACAAACGATCGCTAGATGGACGCTATTGAGATTTGGCATTACTATTTTTGTAAAATTCGACATTTCATCGGCTTAGTAAGGAAAACGCCTAACTCTACGTCATCTAGTGGAGAAATTCCCGCAAGTGCCAATTTGGATAGTTCGCCTAAATTGATTGTTAAGAAAAGGGCGTAAGTCCAAATGAGGCAAAGATGAATTTCATAAAAGTAAATCAATAAATATCTGTTTTATTGATGGAAAATACAATATTTAACGAATTATTTACCAGCCACGGATTGGCGCATATTTTCCAACTTCCACTTCGTCCAGGCTTAAGACTGGAAGCAGTAAGCTGGCGTGTTTAAAAGTTTTTATCATTTCTATTTCTCTACTATTTCCGCCGTCATTTGAAAAATATACTTATGTACGTCCAGTGAATTCTTACGTAGGCGCTAATCTAATTTTGCAACGTCAACCAAGGATTTTCAAGATTTTTTTAATGTCTTTCGTCTCACAATACGATTGAAGTATTTTGGAAATTCTATTCCCCATCTTGACGTAAACCAATTTCCTCCTTTTCGCCTGTAAGTTTAACTCACTTCGTCTGTATAGAAAGTCGGTTGTTCTATCCTTCTACTGCTTTAATCCTACGATGTAATCTCTTGTAACAGTTCCACATGTTTATAATAATAATGGGATCTTCCAGCCACTGATCCACTAAGTAATTATATAATTGCTACAGCTTGTTATTTATAGGAGAAAATTCTCATATAGAAAGCAAACCTTCTTTTATATCTTCGACCGGAAGATAAGCCAACGCAGCACACTTCCGAATTTGTAGTCTTACTTCGTCTTTGTTTCTGTACTTCGTATGGCTAAGCCCTTGAACTTTCTTCCAAATAACATTGAGTAAAATGAAAGCGGAACTATATTTAGTATATTTCGAAAGTATGTTTTCTTTAAAACTGGATAATTATTAGATTTTTAAGCGCATTAACATTTACACTGCCGTTCAGAGAAGTTTGGTCGGTTGGTAAAAAACATGAAAAGGTTACAGAAACAAACGAAACTAAAAACAAAATGCAATTTTATTGTATGTACAGGTAAAAAAGACAAAAATAAATAAATAAAATGTTATTCTGGCCTAATATAACATACTGAACATTATATTTTTTTTTTCATCGAAAAAACCTCCTTTGGTGTTAATCACCGCTCGAACTGGATTTTGGAATATTAATCCATTCATGTTGCAGAATATTCCGTAAATGTTCTTGTGAAGTTGGGCATATTTTTCGCATCCTCCTGTCCAATTCATCCCACAACAACTCTATAGGGTTCAAATCTGGGCTTTGTAGGGGCCATGTCATTACTTTCAGGGTGTGCTGTTCTTCTTGTTCCTTTAGATAGTTCTTCCATACTAACGCAGTGTGTTTTGGGTCGTTGTAATGCATGGATGTAAAGTTACGCCCTATTATACGCAATCCTGATGGCACTGCATGATTCTGGAGTATTGCAAAATAATTTTCCTTCCTCATTACGCCCTGCACTCTGCATAAATCTCCCGTCCCAGCAAAGGAGAAACATCCCGACATTAACACAGAACTACGCCCTTGCTTCACTGTAGGCACAATGCAGTTCGGGATCACTTTTCGGTTTTAGATCTTCGGACATAAACTCGTCGATTTTGCCCAAAAACCTCAAACTTTGACTCGTCACTCCAAAGCACGTGTTTTAAATCATCTAACGACCAATCTCGATGAGAACGGGCCCACTGTAGCCGTTTTGCTCTGTTGCCTCGACGCAATAAGGGTTTTCGAATGGCAATGCGTCCATGAAGGTCCGCTTGTTGCAGTCGCCGTTTTACCGTATTCGCCGA
Organism: Oryctes borbonicus; assembly: GCA_902654985.2. Lineage (NCBI taxonomy): Eukaryota > Metazoa > Arthropoda > Insecta > Coleoptera > Scarabaeidae > Oryctes > Oryctes borbonicus. The sequence goes on from LR736886.1 coordinate 4,297,761, forward strand.
AACTTGTTCTTCACGTCCGCGATTGACTTCGGCTGCTATTTGTGGCGCTGTTAATTTTCTATTGCGTTTGCTTAATAATACAATTCTCAAATCTTCAGCTTTTGTTGTTTTCCTAGATGCTCCAGGACGAACACGATTTTCTATAGTTCCAGTTGTCCGATATCGCTTTATGATGTCATTTACTGTTGAACTTCTCATATTTATTTTTTCAGCAATTTGTCGCCCCGAATATCCTTCTTCAAACAGCGTAATAATGCGTTAACGTTTTTCTACACTGGTAGGCTTGCCACGTGCCATCTTGAAGTAAATTTTCTTAAAACTTTCGCGCAAAAACGACAGATGCACAACAACACACGTTCAACAGTAAAACGAAGCAAATTTATATCTTTACGCCTGTGATAAATAAACAAGAGTGATGCTGCGGTATATTTCCTAAATGTATTGTTCGTTAATAATCCGCGAACGACCCGTTTCAAAAGATCGGTACTTCCGAGAAATTCTTGGAATGATAATGAAAGGGACTTTATTGTGGTTGTCGCAATATTTCTACTTAAATAATTATTTATGGCTTTAATCCCTTAGAAAAGAGTGTCTGCTTAATATTTTTCTAATTTTATGTATTAATAATTGTATACAGTGTGATATAATAGATTTTTATTGTATGACCGAACTTCACTGAACGGCAGTGTATATTTAAATATTTTATTAGTTATAAGTCTGGCGGGACCTATATTTTCACCATTTTCTTTTGTGTTGGCTTATGCAGGCACTATTATAATGCAATAACACAAATAAAGGTTATTATTATTATTAAAAATTGAATTATTACTGTTGTAAATTAATAGCAAAGCAATATAATCTTTCATATATTTAAATCAATTCGTACGACGTAAGATAGGGAACCAATTAAACAAGAAGTCAATAGCGGACTGGACAATTTCTCTTACTATATATTCAAAGTAATTAATTTTGGTTGTAGAATACTAATTCGCGGCATTCGTAGGCAAATTAGCAACGCTATTAAGTACCAGATTATCTCTCAAACCAATCCTCTCGATAGGAAACTAACGATGTATGTAGATGAATATAGAAACGATGTCAATATTGCCAATTTGCTTTATCAATATTCTCCCTTATATTCTCCTTCTCATGTAATCACGCACATACCTACTCCTTGCCAATCAACTATTAATCTAGTAAGAGCTCTAGACGGTGCCATTTATTGACGCGGTATCGCAACGTTCGCCCTTTCATAAGAGCGATCAAGACGTGCAACTTTACGTAGGAAGATACCCGCTACAGCGGAACTACTCCGCCCGTTTCTCGCAAGCAACTAATTTGGATCATATGTTATTAGGAAAGGGGCACCCTGTGTAAACAAAACGTAATATATATGTATGTATTCGCGTTAATTGTCTCTATATACGTAATTGTGAAAGTCTTTCTCGTCATTTCCCTTATTACTTACTCCCCGAGGGACCCTACACGGATGTTTCCCCGCTCCATTTTCCCGCGTAGGTCGCGGTGCGTGAGTGGCGTGGTCCCCTTCCCCGAAATAGGCCGAGCGTTTGAGGAAATTGCCAACCCTTAACTACCTGTACATATTTATATGTGTTTCGCGCTATTATCGACTGTGCACGCTCTAACTTTGTATCTTATAGCGCATACAAACGGAAGGGGGGAATATATACGTGGGAAAATGGGCATGTTATTCTTGGCGCACCCTAATAAAGGTGATCCCCTTTATCTTTATATTTAGGATGTGCCTTTCCTATTTCGGAACGGGCTTAGATAAATTTTAAACAGGATAAATATAAACGTTATATTAATAATTAATATATTGGATGGTGCCCATAAATGATTAGTTTACATGTGGCTGACATTTAGTGAAGTTCGGTCATGCAATAAAAATCTATTATATCACACTGTATACAATTATTAATACATAAAATTAGAAAAATATTAAGCATATACTCTTTTCTAAGGGATTAAAGCCATAAATTATTATGTAAAGTGGAAATATCGCGACAACCACAATAAAGTCCCTTTTATTATCATTCCAAGAATTTCTCGGAAGTACCGATCTTTCGAAACGGGTCGTTTGGGGATTATTAACGAACAATCCATTTAGGAAATATACCGCAGCATCACTCTTGTTTATTTATCACGGGCGTAAAGATATAAATTTGCTTCGTTTTACTGTTAAACATGTGTTGGTGTGCATCTGTCGTTTTTGCGCGAAAGTTTTAAGAAAATTTACTTCAAAATGGCACGTGGCAAGCCTACCAGTGTAGAAAAACGTTCACGCATTATTACGCTGTTTGAAGAAGGATATTCGGGGCGACAAATTGCTGAAAAAAATAAATATGAGAAGTTCAACAGTAAATGACCTCATAAAGCGATATCGGACAACTGGAACTATAGAAAATCGTGTTCGTCCTGGAGCATCTAGGAAAACAACAAAAGCTGAAGATTTGAGAATTGTATTATTAAACAAACGCAATAGAAAATTAACAGCGCCACGAATAGCAGCCGAAGTTAATCGCGGCCGTGAAGAACAAGTTTCGGCGAGTACGGTAAAACATCGACTTCAACAAGCGGACCTTCATGGGCGCATTGCCATTCGAAAACCCTTATTACTTCGGGGCAACAGAGTAAAACGGCTACAGTGGACCCGTTCTCATCTAGATTGGTCGTTAGATGATTGGAGACACATGCTTTGGCGTGGCAAGTCAAAGTTTGAGGTTTTTGGGCAAAATCGGCGAGTTTATGTCCGAAGATCTAAAGCCGAAAAGTGATCCCGAACTGCATTGTGCCTACAGTGAAGCAATGGCGTAGTTCTGTGTTAGTGTGGGGATGTTTCTCCTTTGCTGGGACGGGAGATTTATGCAGAGTGCAGGGTGTAATGAGGAAGGAAAATTATTTTGCAATACTCCAGAATCATGCAGTGCCATCAGGATTGCGTATAATAGGCCGTAACGTTACATTCATGCACGACAACGACCCAAAACACACTGCGTTAGTGTGTAAGAACTATCTAAAGGAGCAAGAAGAACAGCACACCCTGAAAGTAATGACATGGCCCCCACAAAGCCCAGATTTGAACCCGATAGAGTTGTTGTTGGATGAACTGGATAGGAGGATCCGAAAAATATGCCCAACTTCACAAGAACATTTACGGAATATTCTGCAACATGAATGGATTAATATTCCACGATCCGTTTTAACAAAACTTATCGAAAGAATGCCTAGAATAGTTCGAGCGGTGATTAACAGCAAAGGAGGTTTTTTCGATGAAAAAAAAATATAATGTTCAGTATGTTGTATTAGGCCAGAATAACTTTTTATTTATTTATTATTGTCTTTTTTACCTGTACATACAATAAAATTGCATTTTGTTTTTAGTTTCGTTTGTTTCTGTAACCTTTTCAGGTTTTTTACTAACCGACCGAACTTCTCTGAACGGCAGTGTATAAGCATATATCAACAAAAATTACAACCAATGTATTTCCATCTGTCGCCATATTACTCCATTTAGAACGACCCTGGAAGCTAACGTTCAGCAATACAAAGTATCGCCCTATTCGAGATTATCACAATAGCGTCCATATTTATCCATTATTTCCGTTCTGGGAAACAATAACCCCGATAAACATTGATAAACGAGACACGTCAAACACAGCACCGCATCGGTTCACCCGTTCTATAAACGTTGCATACTGCGTAAGACGTAACCTATAGCTCATAACCCATTTTACGCTCGAAAACTTGAATTATGATCCCCTTTACTAGACGGTACGCTATTATCTTTGAAGACCAGTCCGTCTGCCTCTCGGTACGCTTCACCGCAAAGCCAATTGCAAAGAGAACCGAAAGCCGTAGTCCGATGCCAGTCGGCTAGCCGTTGACTGAACGCGCCTGCAACGTTATTAGGAGCAACTGACCCGAAAGAGGCCACCCATTCCTCTTAAGTACCTAAATAAATCTTATCTAAATGTAGCAGTAGAATAATTTCCAAGCGCTTCCGCACTGGTGTACGCCGAAATTGGTAAAAGAGAAGTGTGTACCCTCGTACTATTGTAGCTCTGTGTTATAATAGTGCTATTATCTTCTGTTCTTGAATTGGAATTAAATTCAAGACCCTTACACGTTAGAAGGGTGTAATGGACGCTTGGATGGTTGTAATTCTATATCTAATTGATTGTTCGAAGCAGATGGTAATAATTCGTTGCCAAATAGCCCTCCATTTGCCATGATACTTACTAATCTGCTACTAATCTCACACAATACAGGATATTAAGAGTTTTAATATTTTTTTTCCGTTCACAATATTGTACTCGGGAGGAATAATGCTGCTGTAGCAGGTGATGAATTTTCTGGGAAATAAAACGGGTGAAGAAGCTGTTCTTTGAGGACTTGTCTAACTGATTCGCGGTTAACATTCCGCTTTGCACATTTCGGATTATTTTCTGCTACTTGCAAAACAGCTTCTTCGTTTATACAACAATACGATGAGTTCTGGTAATCCCACTATTAACTTTTACTTGTTTGAAACAGCTATCTTCTGCTAAACGCACGCCTACGCACGTCAATAAATGTACCATTTTAATGGATCAAGACAGATTCTCCCTCGATAGGTAAATCTAAGAAGGCGTAGTGCCGCTTAGAATATATTGCTATAAGTGGTGCACTTCTCTTTGCAGACAGTGTATATTAATTCTTTACCATTCAACCTTCATGACTGTATATGTGAGACCAATAAATACAATCGATCTCGAATTTGATTTCCGTATTACCTGCGTGCCATTTGAATTTTCCGGCAGAATATTTAGCGAATTCGTTGCATACCCCTCTCGGCCGTTATTAAATTCCAGCTGCGCCGGCGGCGCTTTTTCCGCCGAACGCTCGTGGAAACGTATTTTTCACGCCCGAAATTCCATCGTCAGTACGAAACTCGAACTTTCCTTATTTAGCGTTTCGACAGAAGCGAAAAAAAAAAAAAATAAGCTGCAGTAGTTATACGACACGAATGGCCTGCCGTAAAAATGAGAGACGAACTGGAATGGGTAAAATATGAAGAACAAAAGAACAAAAACGCTACATCTCAAAAATTTGTTAAATATGTTTGTTTCTTCTTTTATACATTTTTTACCAGGTACTTTGGAAGTTTGCTAGAAATAGCTTCTTTGTGGAAAAGCAGACGTTGTTTTTAATTAAAATTCTAAACATAAAATGGCGGGAATGAAGTATGTTTAATAAAGTAGAGGGTCCATTTGTGAGCTACAGACTTTACCAAATTCCTTGATCTCTGTAGGCGCATTGTTTAATATGATATGACGGAGTAAGAGCGAGACACCTGTTTTAACTCGCTATTTTTTAATATTACTTTCCTATTTATTTTACCATAAGCAAAGAAAGCTTTCAGCCTAGTATCTTCATAGCACACTCATCAAGTTATCCATCTTTCTCCCATCTTCAGCAGTAAAGCTCACTTTCAGCGTTGTAGTGCTTGCGTATGTATGTTCTACCAGAAGTAATAGCGTTACCAATCTTCTGAGTTTAAAAACTTGCACATGACTTTTATTAGCTTTTTAACTAATCTCAAACTTTTTCATTCGCTCCATGCTCCATATTTTATTTACATATATACAGCTCTAAACTTCGTAGCCTAACTCTTCCGTAGCAATAACGTACATACATTGCACGCAGTAATTGAAAAACACGGAGCAATCTACACACGTCTATACGTCCGCTTGGCAGCTGCATAGATGGCATCGCCGCTGCGGCCTGTCGCTGAAAACTGCCTCAATATTCCTCATTAGGTGTTCAATTTTGTTGAAACGAGCGGGAAGAAATAAACTTAAATAAAGCAGTCGATCAGTATGCATAGGGTGCAGTGTAGCGAAGGTAACATTCGGAGTCTTCTCGTTTCAATCAAGTTGAAATTCTCGCAGCAATAAAGGGAGTCTGCGTATGCAATAGGTAAATTTTATGGAAGTTTCTAATGAGTTTTAAATGAATTAAATTAGATTTTACTTCATTACCGCTTCGTACAAAAGTTTTGTACATTAGGAAGCTCATTGTTTCTTATTGGAGAACCTCTTTCCAAAGTAGAAAAAGAAGATGAGTGGAATGTCATTTTTATTGATGAAAATCTGCAATTTACTTTTTCATTCGAAGAAACGAGGTAAGCACCAGAAGACCCGACTATATTTCAGGCGTGATGGAAATAAAATAATAATATTTCAAAATATTTTTTACATCTTAAAATTAACGGAGAAATAGTCAATTTGCAATTTTTTCGCCAAAATCTTCCACAGCAAGCGTCTTTGTCAATTTTTTTACTCCGAATATCTTTCTTCAATTTCGAAAATAGTTAACGGGGGGCTAGGGTGGATGAGGAAGTCCTTCACAGCAAGCTGGGCAATTGTCCCCTTATAGACAGGTGCGTTACGTGGACAAATTGGAGAGTTCTACTCAGTATGCGACGTCTCCTTTTTTTTCATAGCGGCGCGCAATTTTTTGCAATAACCTAACGCTTTAGAACAACGAAGCGCATTGTACAAATATAGAAATGTCTCCCATATTTTCGCTTACTCGAACATTTCGCGCTAATTAAACCGCGACATGCCGAACGCGGCGTAACTTTCTCTAATATAGCAAGTAAAAACCGCTTAGCGAAGCAGCGGATTTGAAAAAACTGAAAATACGGACGCACAAGCCTCGATCTCGTAAATATGAATGATAAGTTAGCGGGAATGAATCTGCACGAAATTATCCAGCGCATCGACAACGTCGGGACAATGGGCGAATCTGCGGGGATCGCGATAAATTAGGGAATGACCGTATATACTTCTAGCGGAACGGTCGTAACGGGCTTATCTCAGATTTAGCGGCCAGCCGGAATCGGCGGCAACGGTTACAGATATTTTCACGCTCGTACTTGGACCGAGGAGCTGGCGAAGCGCGCTGTTCCGTCGAATGGTCGCAGACACCGCGACGCGGCCGAATTAATAAATATTCATTTATGTTGATTTCATTTTAAGTGATCACGTTAAGGTGACGTCATCATGTTGGCGGGTTGGAATGAGAGGGGAGGGTGCTGAATATTCAGCGAAATATAGACAGAAATATATAAAAGTATATACTAAGTTCTGTTTTGTGGGAAAAAAAGGGAGTGAGAGTAGGAGAAAGCGTGCGAGTATTGAAATTAACGCGATTAAATTCAATGTGACCCAGTGCCGAGTCTAATTTTTTTTTTTCGTGCTTTTAGTTTTTACCCAATTCTAGGGAATCGCAATAGAAAATTTTAATTCATCATGAGGGGCTACTTTTTTCAACTTTAGTGTGATTTTTCATTGTGCTGTTGCCTTCTTAATATATTTGATAATTTACAAAACAATTACAGCAGTGTTACTTCTAATATTTGTCAGTTTGTTCGTAGCACGTAGCAAAATGAACAAACTCGAATACTCGAGGACTTAAACAATTTTTATCAAAACAAGGAAAATCTCCAACAATTCTGCCTGAAAAAGTATTGGCTGCAGACGCCTTCTAAATCGACTATCTGCAAATGGTCAAAATTGTTTAAACATGGTCGAGAATCACAGGACGATGGTTCCCGTCCAGGTCGGTCTGTTGATGGTGTAATTGAAAAAGCAAGTGTATGGTGCTGAAGGATGCACGAATAAAGAAGCTACTCCTTGGAATGACAAAAATGAGTGCAAGATGGGTCCCACGAATGCGTTGACAATTCCAAATGCGTGTCCGGATGGAGACATGTGAACAATATTTGGCGCTTTGTGACTTAGCATCGGAGATGAAACCTGGGCCCTCGACCCTAAGTCAGATCAAGAATCAATGCAGGGGCATATTAAGGGCTCCAGGCCTTTCAAGAAGTTTTCCGAGATTGTCAAAGAATTTTAATGATTGATTATTTAAATGAGGGTAGCACGGTAGCAGAATGTTTTTGATCTCAAGGACAAAGATTAGTGAAACAAAAGTATCAGCTTCAATCAGTTTTTGGATTTACCACCTCCAAATATACCCCAAACTCGTCAGCAACAATAAAAATTTTTGCTTCCTAAATGTATGATTGATATATCACACCCACTTTCAACGTTCCATCGTAATTAAATTAATTTGCTGCCAGCCTAAAAGTTACAGCGTTTCGGGATGATATATGACAAGAGGAAAAAAAAAACTCCCCCGCTCTAAATAAAATATTACGGAGGCTCTAAAAATACGTGTTCCTTTGACATTTAGAAAATCATTTGTACGCAAGCCACGAAGATTCATCATAACCTCATCAATTTCCAATTACACGTACCGGGTACTGGAAACGAATAGCGCTTACGTAAGCAGATAATGTAATCGGTCTCTTCTTTTGTACAATCGGAAAAGTAATTATCGGGTATACCCAGCCGTCGGTCCCAACGTGGCGATGTGCGGTTGTTATATCAGACAACGGTAATCGAACCTATCAAGTAAGGTCAGTGTACAAAGCGACAATATCGCGAACACAATCAAATATTTATCTTTTATTATACTTTGCTCGCACGGAAGGAGGTATTAAAATATTGACTCGACGTGAGCGTTGACTGACGAAGTTTCCGTTACCCGGAGCTGCTACTGCTTACATAACGCTAAATATCATTTGTCGGGTTAATTCACGAGCTGTGAGCAGTTACGTCAAGTATGAAATGTCCGCCTTGATAAATATTTCATCGGTTTTATATTTCGGTCGGTTGTAATATGGAACGGTGGCTAACATCGAATACGTTTAGCGGGTTATTTATTTCTGGTGCTTGTCAGGAAACGGTTGTTGTAGATATTGAAATGTTATATTTCTCGTAGCTAGAATATTCGATGGTTTACTTTTTGTTAGTTATTGAATGATTTATTACGTGTGTATCGTATCATAAAAGAAGAATTACAATGTGAGGTCTGACCGAATAAGGGAATTTTCTTTCGTTTTCTTTTGAAAGAATGTTTGCCTTACTGCTGGTAAATAGCTGAGCTTAACTTTCTTTTCCTAATGTGGGAATGTTTTCCAGGTGTTGTTATAATAACCATCTTCTTCCTCAGAAGTTACTTAAAAATGAATATTATTGTGTCCGCTAGAGGTTACACAACCCGACAAAAACATAGACGCGGTATCGTTTCTATTTACGAAACAAAGTTTATAGACATTATATAAAATGTAAATGAGGGTTATTAATACTTGTTATGTAAATAGTCCATTTATAGATATTTCTGGGTATTTATTGCTTTATGAGGGGTAATTGAGATTTTCCCAATTTCCAAAATAGGAATTTTAAATGCGACAAAAATTTACACCCTGTGCATTTATTACATTAATATAAGCAAAAATGTTTTAATTTGATACTCCTCTTTATATGCAGCGGTTGTGCTGGTAAATTGTACACATTTCACCACGAGAAATTATATTTAATAAAGTGTTTGTAATATGGGTAGAAAAAAAACAATTATCCTTGATAGAAAGGGGTAAAATTCTAGCCTGGCACCAGGATGGTGTTAGTAAGAAGGAAATTGCTCGTCGGTTACGAAGAAGCGATCCTTGCGTTAGAAATTTCCTAAAAGATCCGGAAAATTACGGCAAACCAAAAGGCCAGGAGCGACCGAAAGCTGTAAGTGAGCGGGATAAACGCATGATATTGCGATGTGCATCCAATTTTTCTGCGTCGGCGAGAGTTATTGCAGAACAGGCGGGGGTACAAACGCACGTGCGTAATGTTTAAAGGATTTTAAAGGCGTTACCGGTAACATCACGGAAGAAAATGTTGAGAAAACCGCCACTTTCAGCGAAACGCAAAGAAGCGAGGTTGAGATTTGCCGAAGAACACGTATCCTGGAAGAAACAATGGGAAAAAGTTATATTTTCCGATGAGAAACGTTTTAATTTGGACTGACCGGATGGGTACGCGCATTATTGTCATGATCTGAGAAAGGAAACAAAAGTAAAAATGACCAGACAATTAGGGGGTGGATCTGTGATGATATGGGCAGCGATTGGATTTCGCGATAAAAGTGGGATAGTGCTTTGCACAAACAAAATCACATCTGTGACGTATAAAGACTTATTGCGTGGCAATCTTCTACGTTTTGGAAACCAATAGGCCGGGCGCAATTTTGTTTTTCCGCAAGATAACGCGCCAATTCATAAAGCAAAAACCATTACTGAATGGTTTAAAGAGCAAAAGATTAAAACTTTACAGTGGCCGGCACGGTCACCAGACTTAAACATTATTGAAAACATGTGGGGTGAATTGGCACGTCGCGTTTATGGCGGAGGCCGTCAATATTTCACGGTACAGGAACCGAAAACTTCAATAGTGACTCAATGGCAGAATATCCCTCAAAATTATGCGTTAAATTTATATAAATCTATTAATAACAGACTATTGGAAGTGATTAAGAACAATGGAGGATCTACGCATTACTGATCACTCATTTGTTGATTTTTGTTTCACACTTGCAACAGAGCGTCTAAATTTTTGTCGCAGAAATTGTTTAAACATTGGAGTAATAATTTATTATTTAGTTCATATATTACTGGAGGAGATATTTTTAAGTTTATTTTACTTTTACGAATAAAAACTTAATTAGATACCTTGCAAGTTTCGCAAAGAAATGTAACCCTTAAAACCCGTAAAACATCTTACCGCGTCTAAGTTTTTGTCGGGGAGTGTATATTCTTTAATATTGTCGTCTATATTGGGTTCTATTTTCTTTATTATTAAAATTATCAATGTATTAGTGACAAAGAAAGCAAGGAATTATACAACCTAAAACGTATTATTAAAAAAAAAATTGAGTTTCATAATTCCATTAGTTATTGGCTCTGCACAAATCCTCCTGCTTAAAACCTGATTTCGACGCAATACCATCAAAAAGTCAACATCTGGATTGGAATAATAATTGATAGACTTATTGGCCCATTCTTTTTTGAGGGAAACCACACTACAACAAAATTTCTGGACCGGTTGTGAGATCACATCAGTCCATTAGGACACTTTAAAAACTTGCTGCGAAATTAGACTTCATCTTCGTTCTGTTTTTTACTTTGTCTCAACTGATTAATAGGATAAAAAAAATTCTAAGCAACTAGATAATCTATTTTTAGCAATAACCAAAAACCTTGCATTTAACCTTGTTTATTTGACAAATACATGATTGTAACGGTAATGAAAACAATGGAAATCAAAGGTGACGAATACAATACAGAAAAACATATCAGTCAGATATCAGTCTATTGAAAATAAACTATTATACAAAGTGTCAATAAAGTTACTGCACAAATATTATGTATCCTATTTGATAAAAATAAATCAGCATATCGAAGAATCCTAAATCAAATTTCCCATCGGGCATAGCAGTCCTTGTTCAATACGTGTTTAGCAAGAAGATAATCCAGCCAATCAGGTCAAAATTCGCCCGCAATAAGGACGGAATTGTTTTCCAGTCATCATCCGCCGTTTCACACGCGACACAGACGTAATCTGACCTTTGTTTAGAATCGATAATTCGATTTCTACAACACACAGCACACATACAAGCGCATGTATATAGGCATAATATCAGTACAAACAAGGGGACGTTCGTATTATTAACCGGCCGAGGATGTCAGTCGGATCTCTCATACAAACATCCACCGGCCGATGCCAGAGAACCCCAAATACAATTCGGAATCGATCGGTACCCGGTTCCGAACGTACCATGAACCGTTTGCATCTCTCTCCGACGCGGCGGACAAGCCGCGCAAGGTTGCATCCCTTTCGTCCTTCTCGCCGTTGCTCTACTCTGGCGAAGCCCGTGTTCGATTTTCGGTGACAAGTTTGAAATATCGACCCTAACGGTGCGGATTGCCACAGTCACCAGATGAGGGAATCGAGAGGATGGAGGCAGAGCAAAAAACCGAGGAATGGGAATGAGGTAGTAGGTACGAGCATGGCAAGATGGGGAAAGTCGATCGAAACTACATCGGTGAGGGCTAAATTGACAGATGTGTGGCGAACGGTGGACGACCGTTGAATCGTTGTAATTTGCTAAATGAAAAATGCGAAGGCACGGCGAGATGAGGATGGACGAAATTGGGAATTCGAGGTAATTTTGCGGTTGCATCTTCGAATGTTTACAGTAATTGTGATTGAGAGAATTTTAAGTCCGAATGGAATTGTATAAATTTCTGCTGAGGGTCTTCATTAAAAATTGTTTTTCAAATATTATTCCGGTCATCAACTTATATCGTCAGTTGATTGAATTTCAGTGTCGAGCGACCAGTGTTACCATTTCATTTAACTCTTCTCATATTATAATGCCCATGCTGCAAGCTTTTCGAGGAAGAGTCATCTCAGTGACTTCTTGTATCTTACTATTTAATATGTAATTGCGATTTAATGTTTAAGGTGGATGGAAAAATATAGAGAGAAGTAGTGAACTTCTTAGATTCCATAAAAATAGCTACAAGCAAGGTGAAATTAGTCAAAAAAATATCAGATTTACTTGCTTGGGTTTACCTTAAACAATTTAACAAATATGGACAGATGAGATGAGATATCGTCCAAAGAATAAGGCAACAAAGAGCACAATGCTAAATATGTAGTTTCCTAAATTATTTACGAACAGGTGCATAAAAGAAAGCCAGCCAAATGACGATTCTTAAAAGAACCAGCAGAATTGATAGCAAAATTTAACGTAACAATGTCTACCGGGTACTCAAACGAAATTTTGTATATTGTTGATTACAAAGTTCATAACCTATTAATCGTAGCTTTTAAGCCAATTTCTATAAAATTGAACAATAACTCAACAAAAATTCAATATCAGACCATCTCCTAGATCACATTTGCCAGCTTTGCAACTCCAACTGAAACTTATCGCTGCTAACCGGAAGCAACAGCACCGTAGTAAAATTATTAGAGCAGAATCCCCCGGCAAACATAGAAATTGCAATCCCCCGAAGATATACGTATACATGCGCGAGAAGATAGAGTATATGGATATCGTCGAGCGACGAACAAGTGATACACGAACTCGTTATTGTGATCTGAATAAAGGTGACGGTAGCGGCGAGGCGCGGAGAATACGGAACCGGCGCTTAAATCCCTCACATTCGAAGCAATATTTTACTTTACAGGCGACATCTTTCACTTAAAACCTTGTAGCGATAAGATATACGGCGTTAAGTGGGATTTGCAGAAAATTTCAGCGGATGGAAACGGAAACTGTCGGAAAAAACGGACGAAGAAGCGCTCGGAAAGCATAGCCCTATAGGGCGAGGGAACGCTTTAAAACGAGTCGCATTGCGGCTGCATAATGCCGTTACATAAGTTCTGCTATAAATCTGATGCATTTTCGGTGTTGAGAACTGGAACGTATTTATTGCCCGCCCAGCAAAGACGTCTTTCTCCGGCGGGTGGGGGTTTCGCTCGTTACCCGTAGAAGTTAGATCGCTAGTGGTAATAGTGTTGTTTGGTTTGCTTTGCGTTCCGAAATTGCACGATATAAATCGTTTAAATGATCGCGTGAATTTGGATACCGTAAATATACGCTGCAACTTTGATGATTTGATTGGATTGGCGCAGTCAATAGGATTCGCTACCGTGAAAGCGAAGAAATAGCTTAAAAGGACGTAGCATTTTGTTACTCGAAAGCTATTCACATTCACAACAGTAAATTTACTGTTCGTACAAGTTCCGTATTTATTTATTTATTTATTTATGAGTTTCTTCTAACCTCTGTGTTATTCAAGGACGTGGAAAATTAGTCATTTTAAATGTAAGATTCAAAATCATTAAATTAAAAATTAATTTTCCAAGAAGGCTTTAATTATCTTTTGCCTTTTGACACGAAATTTGTTTATTCAGTAAATATTATTTCTAGATACCACCTCAGTCTTTTTTGTCGCAGTAATTTTAGCCGTGCTTTTCGCGTACTCATACATTATGTAAACATACCTCGACACCACTGGGAAGCAAAAGAAATACAATGAATTTAAAACTCCCGCACGAAAATTAGAAAACTTTGACGGCGAACCACAGTGCGACAATGCCGATACAAAAAACGCCAACGAGTCACTGTAGACCGGCAACTCTTAAAGAAGAATAAAGGAAAAAAAACAAAGAAAAGACGAAAAACCAAGTAAACAGGGTAAAAGGAAAGTTCGCGAGACCGCGATGTCTGTAAAATTTAAATTAGGCGGCGGACGGACGAGTTGGGGATCGGCCGCGTTACCTTGCCCCGGTTGTCTTCCATACTTCTATATTGCCCGCCGCTTATTTATACAACGTCTTACTTGATTTAGTGCCGTTGTTTACCGCTCCGAGCGGGTGAAGGTGAAGGTATTATAAAAATCTAGAAATTCTTGCGCTGGGAAAAATTACAATTTACATTCCACGATTTGCAAATTTATTCGCATATGGAGCTGATGAGCTCTGCGATCTCCGCAGGGTTGAATTAGAATTTGTTGATGCGGTTTTCATACGAAACGAGTTCAATTGTATAAATGGAATTTATTTGGTCGGCTGAGAATGAAAAAGGTCACTTTTACGCAAGGATTTTCTTTTACAGGGAGAGGTTATTAAAAGTTCTATATTAGAGGCTGGAAGGGATTCAGAGATTCCAAGTTCCTTCGTTTTCCTTCTGGAATAATCTAAATTTTATACGAATGATTTATCGACTTGTTAATGAACTGATTATAACTGGTATATTGTCAATTGTGCACTCCGATCATCTGGTACTTGCCAGGAGTTAAAGTAGCGTCAATTCTTCCGTCTTCCGTAACATCGTTGCTTCCGAAGATCTGCTGAACTATAAGTCGGCTAGCTTCCTGTGACTATTTTTTGTTTCCAAATCTGGAAAAACAACAAAATTTAAAGACGAACTTATAGTGGTTGAAAGTTACTTTGCAGACAAACCAAAGGCATCTCTTTTATAACGGATTAGAGATGTTCTTGAAACGAAGTAATACTCGTATTCAACACTAAGGGGCCTATATTGAAAAATGATTTTTTTGTTCTAATCTGGTCAAGGTACATACTTACCTTTATATACCCCCGTAATGCGAGAATTCACAATATTCTTATTACGTGCAATACTGTAGCATTTGGGCTTTAATAAAACATAAGTAGGTGCCAACTTCTTGTTTTATCCAACGTTATATTTCGCCGGAATTCATCCGCCTGCGTTATATATCGCTTGCAGATCTGAAAGCGAGGCCTTGGCGTCAATGGGCGCCAGCCTGACAGACGCTGGCTTGTTTTCAATCCCGCCCTGACACTCAATTACACGTCTTCTCTCGTGTATCAGCACGGGAAGATAGACAGAGATAACCTACGCCTTCCTTAAACACTCCCACCTCATCATCTCGTCGTTGTTGTCCTGTTTATTATTGGGTATTTCGAAGGACGCGATGTTATTTTCCACGTTAAAGCGCCTCTGTAAAACTCGTAATATCGAGAAATTGAGATAAATACTCGTCCGACGACGAAATTAAGTCAGGCGGACTCATACTTCGCTCATATAGTAAACATCTTGATCCTGTTGACTGCCCCAATTCTATTCCGCGTATTGGAAATGTTAATATTTTGCATTTAAGTACTTGTTTTTCTACTAAACGCGATTAATTTATTTTTAATTTTATTCTTTAGAACAGAATATCAGCGAATTGTGCATGCAGGTAAATAAATTGAATTGAATAAGCCTGTTTTGTGGATAGTTACTTAAGTTCATAGTAGAAATGTATTTCGGGTGATGTCGTGTAGTTAATATTTTGCTTGACGTTTCGCTGACCATCCTGTCAGCTTCTTCAGAAGATTTCTAAAGACTGCTGAATCTTCTGAAGAAGATGACAGGATGGTCAGCGAAACGTCAAGCAAAAAAGACATTTCTACTATGGATTACGGCCGTGAAAGCCTACACTCAACTATAACTTAAGTTCAGTAAAATATTTTCTTGCAGTGAACTTCTACCTGACATAATTTTAGAAAGCAATATTTTTTCTTAATCTCAAAAAAATATATTTGTCTGAGCGTGCATAACGCCACTTCAGTCAAAATATTTTACCCTGAATATAGGGGTATGCACTCTTTTCAATACACTGGAAAGATGCTTTCTCATTAAAGTTAATGCTTCAGAAAATTCGAACATTTCGAAGATTATAAATATTCAGCTAATGGAAAGGTGCTTACATTTTGGCGAGGAATAAACGCAGTACCTTTCTGTAGTCTTTGGTAAAAACGTTTTTGGGCATTTTAATCTTTTATGAATGACGTTAAAAAGGGGGAGAGTTTAATAATCGAATATTTCGAAAGGTAGCTTCCATTAAATCACTCAATCGATAAATCCTACCTCGTGGGCATTGTGTTTCCAGACTGCTTCTTCTAAATATCAAAAAGAATGTTTCCGCTTTACATCGACTTATTGGAAAATGGTTAATTGGGTTTCCCAACGAAAATAAATAAAATTCGTTGAAAAAAACAAGAATTTCAAACGGTTAATAACACCAAAACCCTTGTTTTTCCACCGCGTTTCTAACTAACCGACACATTTTTCAAGAACTACGAATTGTTCCATCATGTCTGGTTTATCTTGTTCGGACCAGTGTTTGCACTAATATTGATATCCGCAACATATATCACCCCTGGCACTTCGTATTTTCGAGCCGGCAAAGGGATAAATTGCTACCTCGGTAACAAGCGGAACAACCAGGCGTAGAGTTTGAAAGTTCTACTCGCTTTTCGTGTTGCAACCGCTTTCGGATCTATTTGGGAAACCGCTACACTTCCTTGTATCTTTCTCTCCTTGACGCCAGTCGTTCGTTTGTAAAAGTTTTAAATTGATTTTTTCTTGTTTAAACGAAGATGAATCTGGTTTGTTCTTGGCAACGGCAGACTGGACAGATTACTTCAACAACGCGTGGAAACGATACACGTAAATATATTTTCTATTAATCAAGATGGTTTAACAGAAAACACTTGAGATGAACGGCAAATTAAATTCAACGAGAACAAGTCTGTCAGAGGTGTAGTTGCGTGAGAGTAAAGAGGGCGGCTAGGGTTGAAACGAGAATATCAAACGGCATTTTCAGACTTTATCTCGTACGATGGCCAAATTTATTGTTACATACATTTGCCTCAACCGGAAGGAAAAACTTATTTTTTTTCTTTAATAAAATATCGTATTTAATGCAAAACTGGTCAACTTTCCATGTAACAAAACCACCCTTTTTCCTCATTAATACCCCACACGGAAAGAGGGCGGAAATAAGTTCCCTCCATTTTACAAAATCTACCTCTGACCAACGCAATAATCGTCATGCGATACGGACAAATTTAAAAATACGATTCGGGTTCCATTTTTTTTTTGTGTGTGTGAAAAAATAAAACTCCGCGCGCACGGAAAAAAGTTGAAATATCGCGGATTATTATTAGCATCGGAGTTAAAATGAACATTCAGCACGATAGCATTGGCCGTGCGGTGTGCGTAGGTCGACTTTTTATTGCCTAAATACGCTGAGACCATGGTCCGAGGCTGCGGTTAAAAGCTTTTATTGTTGTGCGCTAAAAACGGTAACCGTTGAAAAATAAACTGCTTTTCATAATTTTATTGGTTCAAGCATGTATAACGTATTACGCATGCTGCACATATGTGGCAGCGTGCAGAATTTTCAAAATAGGTTGGCTGTTAAAGCGAAACCCGTGCAAATTTTCTACCAAAAGAGAAAAGCTGTTCGAAATTGGAATGGATGTAACGAGATATGTCGAAATAATTGGAAATTTTGGCATTTTTTGCATTAATCTTTGTTTCTGTTTTAAATTGTCATTGTCGATGGGCGCTACTAAAGTAAAATGAATAGCGTTATGTGCTTTTAACAGTAAAATAAAAATTACCTTTGTGAACAGTCAAAATCCTTTACTTCCGCTGCTTAAGTTCTTACGTTTAAGAAAAAAGCGAAGTAACAACTGAAAACATATTTCCTTTCAACAAAACATTGGAAAAACAAAAGAAATTGTTTACTGGAAACGTTAAACAGTGATCCAATCTATCTTAAAAATGTCTTTTTACATTTTGTAGCTTCTCGACACTAATTCCATTCGTAGCTTAAATTATTCTAATTTTCAGTTCCTCTAAATCTCGACCCCTGTTTCCAATATTAATATGGTCCAAACAAACCAGTCCATTCATGAGGAAAATGAATATTTAAAAATTTTGTAATTTCCCGTGTACCAAGAGGAGAAGCTTCATCGTATTGAAAAATTATTCCGTCATTTATTGTATTTTTTGTATAGCTGGAAGAATTATGTCCGTTAGTAGTTGGAGGTATTTTTTACTATTCTATGACCCCTCTATAATAAATGGTCCAATTATATGATCCGTTCCATCTATTCCTGCCCACTCGTTCACTTTTCGTGTGTGTTTCTTGAAAGAAATAAAGATTTACCTTTGACCATATTCGAATGTTTTGAGTATTGATGCTCCCACTCAACAAAAGTGGTTTCTCATCAGAGAAAAGAATTAGATTCAGGACAAAACTGGTTTCTTATACCTTTTAAATGTTTCTTCTTTCAAAGCTTCACAGCAACTACTTCTAGAAACTTGTTTGAACTTGAAGAATTGTTGCAATATTCAACACTACCAGAAGGCTCTTCTTCAATGGCCAAGCACACGTTTTCTCCAAGCACATATTTTAAAGACAACTTTTTGTTTAAAACCATATAAGATACAGTTGACTTAAGAATTAAAATTAAAAAATTCCTGGCTATGTTTTCCTTAATATTCTTTTAAATAAAGAACCCCAACTCTATATGCTTAAGTTCTGTTTTAGAAAAACTAGTTTAGTTAAAAGTATTTGGACGTAGAAAAAAATTCATCTCACCAAAAACAATCACAAGTTAAATAAACAATATGCAAAGCACTTGAGAGCTTTAACCCTTCAAATGTTAATTTATTCCGACAAAGCCGAAAGTGCAGAACCCATCGCGAAAATGTTAGTATGCTGAAATCGTTCGAACTTTGTTTTCGATGGGAAAACAATTAATTTTAGCCTCTGGTAATATTCCCGTCGAGCTGACGAAGAGCAAATGGAATTACGAGTCCGAGCCCGAGTTGAGGTTCAGAAACGTCATACTAGGAATTGAAATTGATATGCCACCGACCGCAGTCAACGGCTGCCGAATATGCTTTGTGAGATGGACGCTACTAACTTTTAATCGAAATGAAACGCTGTCGTGTAATGATTGCCTTTGGAGAACAGTAAACGTTGCTATTGGGTGTTATCCCCATATGCTTGTGAATGTTCCTGTGAGGGACTAGATTTATGCGTTGGAGGGGATGTCATGTAGAGTGAAACGAAGATATGCATTTTTTTCTGATACGTTTATATGTAATCGTGGAATATTTTAAATATTCGCTGACAAGGATAAATCTAACGCATCAACGACACTGTGTTATTCTTTTGTTCTCTGGGAGAATGTTTCTAACACTTGATGTTGGCTCATTAACATGTCATACAACTCACCCCTTATTCGCAGGGAGTCTTTGGATAATAAGCTGTTAGGATCAGATTTTGTTATATTTATAGCCAACGAAAAAGATAAGATAAGATAAGTTCTGGTTACGAATAGGGTTTCTATTTATCTGGATGCAGTGTTCCCAATTAACCCATTTCTATAGCTGAATCCAAAGAAATTTAATTAACTCAGCTTGTTTGAAGCTCGCACCCTGATGCATGTTTTACTCTTTACAATGGATGGAATAGCCTATCTGATTATGCGCAAAATAAATATAATCACCTCCAAAACTTCCACAACCAATCCACCTGAATGTAATCTCTAATAACTAATCCTCCCAAAATGTCAACGCACTCGAACACAAATCCACTACCTCCCAATTTTATACATAATTAAATCGGTATTTCACGGCGCGCCATCTATCAGGCCCAAAGTCTAACACCAACAGATTTGCATCTCGTCGCAGTAGCCTAGAACGGTGTTGGCCTTTCGCTTTACACCCCCCAATTAATTCGGGATTATCGAATCGGTGTTAAAACAAAATTTTCTCGATGCCGTAACGCGTCAACCTCCTCTCCCCGTAATCCTTATCGGGCGCCAAACTACAAAGTCCTTACATTCGCTTAATTAACGCTCGAATTAACTGGGGACATTTTGAAATATCGAAGCCGGGGCGTTGGGATCTGGAAAAAAATTGAAGTGCGAGAAACGGAAGGAGATCAAACAGTAGTAATCCCCTTGACAGTGTGAATATAGCGACGGTTGAATAAGTGGAGGGAAGGGGAAGGCCCTTTTTCCTTGTGAAAATCGAACATAAATTATTCATGATGTAGTTGGAACAATGGAATGGGAACAAAATTGAGTTTAGTTACTGAAATAAAAAACCACGCATTAAAATGTAGTTAAAATGAAATTTGTCAGATTGGGTGGATTTTGAGGATAATTTACTTTTATTTTTAAACAATTCTTTTTGAATTGAAGAGGTTAAAGTCGATATATTTTAGTTACTTCAACGGGAAAATGATTTAAATGTATTGGCGTAATATTACCATATTACATCCAGGAGAGGAAATGAAAATATATCGTTTTCCATCATTTCCAGAACAACCTACTTTTTTGTCCATAAAGAAATCGAGTTTGAAATATCGGGAAAACTGGTACTGCCCCCTTCACTAGTATTTAAACAGCTCTTCGTGGTATTTATTTCTTTTGAAGCCCGGGTGACAGCAAATTGCTGAAATGATTTGTTTTTTTATATTATCTTTAAGTTATCCGGAGTCCATCGGGAACAGATTCTTTTCGCACCTAAATGTTCGTGGGAAATCTGCAGTAAATCACATGCAAAAATATCCATATTTTTCGAAGCAATAACCGATTTTGGTCAACCTTCACGAAATTCATAACTGGCACAAGCGCAGCTACGCAATTAGTTACAAAGAGTCACATCTTCAGTAACCAAAAGTTGAACGACGCGATTCAAAGCATTATTGCGCCTTCACTAAAGTGCAAGCAAAACATTATCTAACGAAAACCTTCACGTAATCGATGCTTGGGCTTACTGCTTCAACAATAACAAATGTAAAATTTCACGAAAATGAAATTTGTCAGATTGGGTAGATTTTGAGGATAATTTACTTTTATTTTCAAACAATTCTTTTTGAATTAAAGAGGTTAAAGTCAATGTATTTGAGTTACTTCAACGGGAAAATGATTTAGATGTATTGGCGTAATATTACCATATTACATCCAGGAGAGGAAATGAAAATGTATCGTTTTCCATCATTTCCAGAACAATCTACTTTTTTGTCCATAAAGAAATCGAGTTTGAAATATCGGGAAAACTGGTACTTCCCCCTTCACTAGTATTTAAACAGCTCTTCATGATATTTATTTCTTTTGAAGCCCGGGCGACAGCAAATTGCTGAAATGATTTTGTTTTTCTTCTTTTCTTTTCTTTTCTTTTCTTGTCTTTGTTTTTTATATTATCTTGAAGTTATCCGGAGTCCATCGGGAACAGATCCTTTTCGCACCTAAATGTTCATGCGAAATCTGCAATAAATCACATGCAAAAATATCCATATTTTTCGAAGCAATAACCGATTTTGGTCAACCTTCACGAAATTCATAACTGGCACAAGCGCAGCTACGCAATTAGTTACAAACAGTCGCATCTTCAGTAACCAAAAGTTGAACGACGCGATTCAAAGCATTATTGCGCCTTCACTAAAGTGCAAGCAACACATTATCTAACGAAAACCTTCACCTAATCGATGCTTGGGCTTACTGCTTCAACAATAACAAATGTAAAATTTCACGAAAATAGTAATGTCAAATCTCAATAGTACCGAGCCTCTTACGTAAGGACCAATTGCTCCTTCATTTGAAGGTTTAGTGTTACTACTAGACGAATATTGTTATTGGTTTTTCGTGATGGTACTTTCTTGCGGGGTTTCTTTTTAGATAGTTCTATAAGCTTCCCTGTGCCGGAAGTTGTTACCTAATATACAAAGCACTATTTGGACAATGTCCTTGCAGACATTGATAAAATATACGTAGGAGTTACTTCAATTTAATGACCTATCGAAGATATAAAATGTAATCGTCGAAATAAATTTCCGAAAACAATTTCAAATAATTAAATGTAAAAGATGGAGGCTTTCGCGGCAACTAGATTATTTGATACTTCAACCGAACAATACAATTTTCGCCGACGTCTACGACCTAATTTACAATGAAAATTATATCTTTTCCGGCAGTAAAACGGCACACCACAACCTTAACGCCGCCATCCTAAACATGCGATATATATTCATATGTATAACACAACGATATAAATTTACTTGAAGTATCACTTTACTTTACGCTGCATACCTACGGATAGCAGGTGTACTCTCGAATTACCTGACGAAATTGGCTTTTGTTGTTTCAGATAATCAACAACAGCAAGAGTAACACCAACTCCCAACTACCACTACAGCTACACATCTACTAGTTCTAGCAAGAGTAACAAACAACAAAGGAGAACAGAGATGGCTGCGTTCGTGGCAAAACAAATGGTCGGGAACAAATTAAACGCCGTTAAAGGTAAACGATTCGCTTTTGTTTTACGTTTTTGTGCGCAACATCGAGGTATATACGCTGACGTTCCATAGCGCTGTCGCCCATTGTCTTCTCGCCGTTTTTATGTCATATTTAGGACCGATGAAATTGCTTACGATATGCCTTTGTATGGATTATTGTCTTACATATGGCTTCCTCTCCGGGCCTTTTCTACCTTGCCGTCTCATTGTTCTGGCGCAGCACTATATTTCACTGAAGGTAGTACGTACGTAGCGGATATTTTTAATACAGTTCCGGGAAAGAGACAATAAAAGGAGGGTGGAATTGTTTTAAATGTCCTTTTCCGTTGCTATAAATATTTGGGATACGTTTTATTTGACAATAAAAATAGCGTTTCCCAATGTGAAAGATAAGGCGTAAATAAAAATAAATTCTAGTGATATACACAGCTATAAAAGATGCAGTTAAAGAAGGAATTAACTGTTTTACAGCGGAATTTAATTTATGTTAATTGAGAAGAAAATTGAGAGAAATAAAATTCAAAGAGTTCTCGCTTCAAAATAAAGCCAAAACCATTTCCTTTAACGGTAAACAATAATTTACCAATTTCTCGTTGAAATTGATCTAAATCTAAAGATCTAAAAGAACACGTAGATAACCATGATTAATGTGAAATTTAACCTTAAAATTTCGAGAACAACTGTTAGGTTAATCGATTATAATTGATTATTACGTAAATAGAGTTCGCAGTGTCTACCACACATCTTACTACCTTGCAATTTTTTTTTTAGTACCTCTTTAAGTTGGAAATATTTATTTACGTCACCGGACACAAGTGCAGTTTTGCAAAAGCTTTTTTTTGTACTATTGACCCAAAATTTCGAAAAAAATCAGGATTTTAGAAAAATATTTAACATTTTCTTATAGAGGCTGTCTCACGATGAAATGCTCTGATCAATATACGAAAAAGTTACTCTTTTATTTTGGAAGAAAATCGTGTTACAGTGCACAATTTCGGACATCCTGTATAATGATACGGTTAATAGTTTCTGCAAAATTTCAATTATGGCACTTTTCCACTTAATAAAAATTTCCAAGGAATGCAAATATTTTAAATACGGTTGCAATTGCAATCATGTCGCTGCAGTCCCTCATGAGACACCCTGTATACTTACATAACTGTCAGTTATTACGTTCTGTATCCGTATATTGATGCAATATACCTCGCTACAAATATAAAATTCTATCATATCCGGCTTTGAAGGATAATCTAGGTGAATAGCTCGTAAATCGGAAGACCGGTAAGCATGCCTTAACCTTATCACATGGAATCACTTTCAGGAGAACGTTCTTGAGATCACTAAACGACGCTTAACATTTGAAGCCATAACTAAGTCATTCTCAGTCCCACATCCGCAAGAAAATGTATGCTTTACGGTGTACAGAAGAAATTAATAGAAATTAAAATGTTAATCCGTCTAAGGTGAATACTTGAAAAAATATGTTATTAATTTAATCTAATCTGATTGTTGCTTTGATAGTAGGAAGATAGTAGAACTGCCATTGGTAGAGGGGATGTACCATAAAAATATAGATCCTTTCGTCTTACTACTGTTGATTCTGCTTTGTACAACCACCTTTTGCACCCAAGAGCTGATTCCACTCTAGCATTTTATTCCCAACTACTTAAATTCTAGATGGACCTGGTTTCAGTGAATCACCTAGTTCCTCCTATCTCCTATCCAATATCTCGCCGGACAGATTCGCTTAAACCTCTAATCATATTTGCTTTAATCCCTAATTTGAGTTGCAACCTTTTCTTCGAAATTTGCACTCCGTCTTCCATACACTTCATAACTACGTCCGTTTTGAGGTAAACTAATTTGCAACAATTCAATTTCGGCCACGCAGAAACGACGCGCCGCATGTTCCACATACATAGACTTTCCCTGTTATCCTATTTTACACTCTACATCAAACGTGGCGAATTTAATTCCTCCGGGATATCTTCACAGATGGATTAATATACAACGCGGTGAGCGGCGAGCGATGTAATAGTTATACGTAGTTACCGATTCAGAAACTCGTTGCCTACCTATCTTCCTTCCAAAACATTAGGGCAACCGTTAATAATTTAATTTGTATATGAACTTTCGCTCAAATAAACCCGAAGCAGAACCTGAATACCCCTCGCGCGAACAGGTGACGATTCAAGTAATAAAACGGCGTAATTCCAACCCAATTCGGTCTAGCGTAAGTAATTGCATCCACACCCTTTGCTTTCTTGCTATTCGGCTTGCTCAGCGGAATATGATGTGTTAAGGAAAAAATTTAAGGACCTTTGTAATTAGTGATATTTATGTAATGTAGGATATTAGGGCAATAGAATAAAAAAGATTTGAGAATTCTTTGATTATGTTAATTCTTGGGTATGTAATAACTAATTCTTGAAACTCTATGATTCCTGATGCATTCCATTCTTTATTTCTTTTACGTATAAGCAATATGGACGATTGTGCAGCAAACGTTGTTTGGTGCAATCATTTCTGCAAATTTTTACAGCTCAGGTTAGAATAATATTCAAAGGAACATCTGATATTCTTCTCGTAGAAGAAGTCTAAATAATACCATGCATTGTACAGAAGGCTTAAGGCCCCATTGCTTTTTGAATACAAAGGTTGGTCTGTATCAAGCGAGAGGGATCTTATGCGCTGACGGTTTGCTGGTTCTAAATTCTGTAAATTTTACCCAGGTAGGAGACTAAAGTTTGGGTTTGGCTCCAATCATCCTAGTGACCTACGACTACTAAGAATCGCCGAAACTATTCGTGATTCGTTGAAGAGAAGAAGACGGTTGGCCCGCGTTTTCTTAGATATAATACGGACCTATGACAACATGAGTCGCGATGGAATTTTAGGCCGGGCATTTCTTCTTCTTCCTGGAGAAATGCCCTTCAAGGTTCCCTATTGAATCCTGGACTCCCTTTCGTATACGTATATGATATTCCTCGTTTACCTGGCAAGCAGTTGGCAATATTCGCCGATAATACGACAATTTACATCGCTTCCAGAAACGAAAACCTCATGATCCGACGACTGTATGCGGCAATAGACCTGCTGATTGGTTGGTCTGGGTGATAATGTATTAATATAAATGAACCAAAGTATGTACACACGGAAGCGATTTCTTTCTCCCAAAAACGTCTTTATCAAGCAAGCCCTAAGTTACCACATGCACTACACTAGTGATAAATATCTAGGGACAAAAAACTCACTAATGATCCTATTGTCGAGGAACGCTCCCCTAAATCCCCAAACAAAGCTTTTTATACCCAAAACCTACCTCAGGCAGATCATAACGTACGAGTCTTCGTACACTGCTAGCAAGGCTCGAACTAAAAGCATTGACACTTTGCGGCACCTGGCTGAGGGCCATCATTTCTAACAATCCGCTGCTTGTTAAGGTCGCGGAGGAGCCTCAGGATCATCCCCCTCCTACGACAAAGGTCACTCACATTGTCGATCGAATTTCTGTTTTTGATAATTTCTCCCCGCCATAGCTAATGTGACCCCGCCTTGGATGACCAAAACTTCTGCTAGTATGACCCCACCGTGATTGCTATTTGCTGTTTTTTTGTAATGGAAACAAACGAGGTTACAGGCTTGACCCACCTCAAGTGCGAGAGGATGGATCTTAGAAGAGACTGAAGAACGTAATTCAGAAGATTTTAGCAGTGTGCAATTTGCTACCCGTTCCTGAAATAAACAATACGAAAAGAAAGTTCCAATTTGGGGTAATTTTTGGGTTCCCGATTTCAATAATAACTTATTCGAAGGATTATATTAATTCATTTCTTGGTTAAATTACTTCTTATTTTGTCCAAAACTTACTAAAAAAAAATATATTATTAGACTAAATGAAAATTAACAATATCTTAAGTACTGTTAGTTACATAAATAAAGTCAGCTATTTGAAGTCATTGAATTGATATTTTATATACGCCACGTTAACAATTCAATGGAATAATCAAAATTTCTGTCAGAAAAATAAGAGATACACTTGAATCGTAAAACCCAAATGCTCGAAGCTAGGTATTCGCGTCGCTAAGAAGGGTAACGGTGAGTGCGGTCCGTGTTTGACTTGTAAAACAACGTCAGAGATTCCGGAATTCGAGTGTAGAAGCGGCGAACCGCAAAACTACAAGGTCTGCTGAGTCTAATTGGCGAATTTTGCCAGTCTCCCGGATCCCGATAACCTATATCTGCGGATCGCTGGCGTCACCCGGTTTATCTCGACGTCCCGTCTTCGTCTAATTTGTGTACGTATGCGTAACAGTTTAACTTGAGCCGCTTGTCGATAGAATGGGGAAAGCTTTCGATTTTCCTCGCCAGTGGAGGCGAACCAACTAAAAGGACGGAAAGCTTTGAAGAACAGAAGAAAGAAGAAAATTCGTATTTTAAATTTTTCTGGGATTGCAATTGCTTTTTTCTAATCGTCCAATTTGTCATTCTTTTTGAAACAATTGGTAATAACAACAAGTACCTAATTTTACCGCCTATGTGCCTTAAAACAGGCGAAATATACGAAACTGAAACCAAAGCTTCTTGTCGGAAGCACAAAACGTGAACATACGTCCGTTTTACAACAAAAAAATCCACGAAAGCTGAGTGGCTAAATGGATCTTTTCCCCTGTTTAACAGGTTTCAAACTTTGTCTCGTAAATGGTTTCAAAAGCATCTAGTTCTCGCGGTCTTTCTATGAATCATTATAATGTAAAATTTTTTTATAAATTTAAGTTATTTATTGTATCCATTTCTATTGAAGGAACAATAAACTAAGCGGAAACCTATTTATACACTTGTAAAGCTTAATTACGAGTATCAACATTAATTAATCGATCGCCACATAATAGGCCTCTTGCGATATTAATGCCAACGCAACAGAATACAACGAGAAAATCCAGTAAGAGCAATCAACGTCTTCTCTTCCAATTCTTCCTTTTCCCGTATACATTGGAATAAATTTCGTGCGATCTTACTGATTTTGTCAACAGTCTGAGACACCCTTTTACGTCGATCGCATAATAACGATAGCCATCAGCAACAACAACAGCAGCAAGCGACAAAAGGAGTAGCTTGCGAAGAAAGCAACCGTTTCTTCCGATAAATTGGCAAAGACCGTTTCGCGCTAAGTGCTTTATTAGAAAATCAATGTTCTCTTAGCGTCCTTCGCCACCGAACCTTCCGATTTATCGCGCGCTCTCCATCTTTTCCATCGCGCTTCCTCCTCCGTCGTGTCGAACATCCGAT
>LR736886.1:4325671-4431312 GCA_902654985.2 Oryctes borbonicus
CAATTCTTGGTAAAAAAAAGTGCCCAAACAAGTTCAGAATGACGTTTATAAGCTACCCCAAGCACACGAACGATACTGAAAAGAACGTTGCTATTATACGAAACTCTAATTAAATAAATAAAGTCAGTACCTTTTACAAAATTAAACAAAATAATATGCGTACAAAAATAAATATTATCGCTTGCTTTACAAGATTATACGCACGGATAGATGTAAATAAACTTACTCTCCAGTGAGCAATGTGCTACGAACACAAGCTATATAGAGCTGTAACTAAAGCGGAGCTTCTCCAAACAACAATATGTACTTATGCACGTGCATTACGATATCTCTGCAAGCATATCAAACTCCGGACCGTAACCTGCAGACTGCGGTCGGTTTGTTCAAGACCGACATTAGCGTGATTAATGCAACGTTAGTAGGAGAGAATTAACATCAAATGTGATTTGCACATAGCCGAGGCTTAGCCGGCGCACTGTACCGTGTAGGAGTTATAGCCAACTCATAGCGAGATGCATTACTCATATTTTACCATCATTTAGTCGTTGGGGTGGGGTTACCTGCGGGACACTATTAAATATTCATCTGGTAATGGGAGAGTATAACTAGGAATATTCTAGAATGTATGACTCTTCCGGGTTTTGGTTTGTTTTCTGGATGGATTTAGGTAATAATTGTTGTACTTCAAGAAGTGTGCTCACACTTGTAAGATATCGTGTAGATGAATAGGTTCATTTAAGTCTCTTTTATCATAAAAAGGTTGTCGTTAAGGAATTCTTTATGAATGGGAAAAGTGTTATACAGGGCGAGTCACAACAGATAGATCAAACTAAACCAGCACATGTGGAAAATAATTTTGAGCAAAAGAGTTCCTATTAACCACCCATGGTCTACACTGCCGTTCAGAGAAGTTCGGTCGGTTGGTAAAAAACGTGAAAAAGTTACATCGCATAACGGTGGGATTGCCTAAAATACAAAGATTTAATGAACAACAAATTATAAGAATATCCAATCAAGCGTGTTAAACGAAAAGGCTTTTTATGAAACCAATCCGTACGTAAAATTTCCTTAGACAAAATAAAAAAACAAAGCTACACAGCAGAATTATTTTTGCACTTGTTTAACCACATTTCTCTCGCTAATATAGTGATGGTTAATATCATTTATGAAAATAATTTTTGCATGACCAATCGCATATACCGTTCACAAGTGACATCGACATTTTCCAAACAATTTTTAAAATCTCCTCCCCATATTCTTCCAAGCTAAATTAAACACAAGTCCTATATGGTAGTTTCTTCTACAGGTCGTCGTCGTCGTAAAGAATTGAAATTCAACCACGGAAATTTCCCATTCCTCGCATCGTAATTTTTCTTCCCGTTTCGCGCCGGAATTACATAAATTGCCGCGTCGCTGTGATGCCCGCGACATCTGTCGCCGTGCCCGCCAACGCCGTTCCGAGTGGTTCCTTTTATTGCCCTCTCTCAACTGTCATTATCTCGGCGATGATACCGTATCCTCGCAGGAATAATACTCTTATTTATAATCCCTACGCGTCATTCTTCTCTATGTGCTCCTCACTCATAGGACTTCTTTTCTTTTTTCTTTTTTCTTTCCGCAGTCAGATATCCTTTGAACGTCTAAAATCCATCCTCTTGGCGATGGCGAAATCGTATATTCTTGCTAAAGAAATAAACCTGTCGCGGCAAGAAAGAGGCCAGGGATTATTAACTGCTAGGTACTTCGCTGGATTGAGGTTTTATGCCGCGGCGAGATTTCGAATGTCTGCCGCGCGGGGAAAAAATCTCGTATTGGCCGGGCGAAAGGCTAATTTGTCTGGATTAGATGACAAGGGGCGAAAAACCGATGGGTAAGTAATAATAAGTTTGGATCAGGCTTAAATCCGATGGATGTAGAGAAGCTTTTTTAATATTATTCATATTGGGCGGATGAAGATGAAAGTACTTCACCAAATGCCATTATAAAAATGGTTATACGTGACGCGGGAACCAAACAAATATATTATTTGAAAGGTATTATATTCAACGGTATTAACTTACCGTTGTTCTTACGCTACACCAAATCCACAAAGTATAATTTTTTTTGAATCTTCATTAAATAGAGGTTATTGTGAATAGAACTCTGACATTTTGGAATAGCTAGTTATAGCTACCTATTAAGACCTATTAAACTTAGTTAGCTTAATTAACCTACTCATAAACTGTTCCCAAATACAGATATTTTCAAACGGAAGAAACTCCGTTTTTTCCAAATGGGCCGTTGCATTCTTGACTACACTATTGGAAGAAAAAAGGAGTTTCTTCAGTTAATTTTCAGTACTTCTGTATATTTATTCCCATACTTAAAATCCATTCTTCCGTAATCGTGCAAAGCACTAGAAAAGATTTCATATTTTTCGGAGCTTATCCTTACGAAACCCTATTCAAATTCAAAAACTTCACCGACACCCATCCAGCAACCCTTCTTATAAATTCAACAATCCCCGATCCACTTCTAAATGGCGGAACGATGAGAGGGAGAAGATTTTATCAAAACGACTAGCTCGACCGGTCTCCCCAGGCCGCTCCGGGTGACTGCTCGCACAAAAGGATTCCTCCCCGGTTAACGTATCTTTCGTAGACCTTCCGAGTCCGTTAAAAAGGGATAACGTTGACGGTAGGTGAAAGGATTACCTGACACGATTCTCCGTGAAAATATCCGTCGTCCATATAGCGAGCGGGATCCCCGTAGAGGTTCGACGCTGGTCCCGGGATGGCTTTCCGGACGTCGCAATATTGGCCATTCACGACGGACGGGCCCTTATTGCCCGTCGAGCTTTCTTCGACCGTCTAATGAACCTCTAAGTATGGTGGAAAAGGTGTGTTGAATTGATGGAATAGTGTCCTTTAATAAGTCTGTGTTCTGATCTTGAGAGTGGCGATTCTTGAAATAGAACAAAAAAAACTATGTTTGACCCTCCTAGTTAACATACTACTTGATTCGCTCAAATCTTATTCAGCTTGGTACGCTTTTCTGTAGAGGATTAAGAGAGATTTAATTTCAATACAATACGTGCAATTACATAGAAATTAAGATTAACTTAGTGTATTGGTAATAATATTATTTTATGAATTATTCAACCGAGCGGCCTTGAAAATTTGCCTGTATTCTAAAAACTATTTCCTCACTGACAGGTTAATTCTCCCATTACGTCACTAAAAAGAGGATGTTACATAGCTGAAATTATCACGCGATTATTCCAGGAGAAATATGGAGACGTGAGTGATATAAGAACGGCTATACGGTGGAAATTAATTTACAAATAAACATTGTCTAGTCCTTATGACGAAACTAGTCCATTAATTAAGCACTACATTGTATATTCGAGCGTTCTAATTTCTCATTGCCGCTTTCCCCCTTAATTGAATTATTCCTATCCGACACAACGGAGCAGGCAATTCTAAGCTATTCCGAATGGAGACCGCGTGGGCTTTCTTCGAGGTTCCATTTGGCAGTAGCTATTGCGCTTTACTGTAATGCAATCTGCACCAGTTGGTCGTGGTGGCTTGCATTCAATTCGTATTTAATGTTGTTAACTAGATGAAAGTATAGGTAGACCAGATGCGTGGCGAATTCAATCCTATTAGTTGAAAAGGGAACAATATCTTGTTTGGTAAATCGTTCAAATTCGGGATTATCGAAATCGGCCGTTGTGTTTCAACGAAATGTGCATTTCATATTCGCATCTTGCTTTTGATTCAATTTAATGATTTTGATTGTATGACGTATACGGCCTCAACAGCCAAAGAGGTAAATCACGCGCAGCACCACTCAATTTACTATTTACACTCAATTTACAATTTACTTCAATTCACTTTACTCTTTTCTAAAATACGTAGCGTAGATATTCATTTCTTTGGTACTTATTTGACACCTTCCAACTTCTTTTCTTTTCACGCCTATACAACACCTTTACCAATATTCCACCAGCCTGAACCTCTTCTTTTATCCATTTTTTCCTTTTTCCCTTTCACCGAGTCATAAAGTAAGCAGATCCTCCTTAAAAAGCGTTTTGTCTCAATATCGTCGCCGGCGAAAAAGTCACGTTCCAACAGCCAGCATACGAACCGTTCATCTTGGACGTTCCATCTCCGATTCTACCTCCGGGCCCAACCCATCGCCTACCCCCCTGAATTTTTCCTCGCCTCGTCTCGAGAATAGTAGCGAGATCACTCCGAAGGAGGAAGAAAGCGCGGAATAGGCCAAATGTAAAAGTGTCACGTTCGCTGGCCGTGTCTGATACGCGTAGCATGCGCATTAAACAAATAAGAGAAGCATCAATCCCGAAAACTGCAACTTCGTTACGGTCTAAACGTAGTTGTAACCCATACCTCCTCATCGTCGTTGTTCCTTCCCTAATGCGCGATAGATTTGGGCGTGGGATTATGGTAGGATAGCATGGAACGATATAAAATTGTCAATATTGCACAAATTCCCAGTTTATTTTTCCAGGTTTCCGGGCATTATATACGAATGTTGAACTGATGTATGTATTGCGTTATCCTCGGGCCGTTTTATTGCTACGCCAATGCCGATCCCGGCAGAAATGCTGATTTTATCGATATTTATTTGATTCGTTGTATTTTAGGCGGACGCGTCGATAAAACCTAATAGTTTTGATAAAATTGCTCGCTTAGGTAAAATCCTGGGATTCTTTGGACGTTGCATCGTAAAAAACAATCATAATATATGGTTCTATTAAGCTTGTTACGTGTAGCGTTTGCAAGTAATAAATTAATAAGCTCAATCTATTTATAGGATCTTATTCCCTATCCATGTGCTACGAGTGCAAAATCATGAACACGTTAGTTGGAATGCCGTGGCAAACCCAATTGTTGGCATATCGATTTAAATTTTAAAACATTTATTGAATACCTCCCTCAACAAAAAAAAAGGTAAACAATTAGTCTTTAAGCTTAAATAAAAAATTACATTTCAAAATTTTGCGAAGAAAGAATGCTGCTTGTAACCATGTGCCTCAACGTGTAACAACTGGTTGAGGGAGTGTTTTGCCAAGTCTCCTTATGCAACGCCATACAAAAATATAGTCCTATCCATCGACCGGGAAGCTTGGATTCTCTGTCAGGAGCAGCAAAATGTGCTGATGCCTGATCTTCTTGAAAAAACAATTTATCTTTTAAGATTTTCAACTTCGAAATGTATCTCGTCTGCCTCCAAATAAAAGCTGACCTGCCTCAAATAGTTGATGGAAAGCATTCCCCTTCAGGATATTCAGTTGTTTCTCTTTTTCCAGAACGCTATGTAGAGCATAAAACATTTTCCGAAATATAAAATAATTTGAGGTAAGAAATGCTGTTGCATAGAAATAAATTAAACTCATTCTTTCTATTCTTTCTTTCTTATTCATCGTCCCATTAAATAAAAAAGGAAATGAGAACAAGAGGTCAAATAATGGCCAAAATGCCCCGCAAAGCCAGCATCCAAAAGGGAAATATAGAAATAGAGTTGGATGTAAGGGACTTGATAGTGGTATGACGAGACCATGTACCAATAATATTAAACCGGGCCCAGATCGTGATGCTTCTCATGCTTGCGGTTACGCGGTGGCGTCGTGACGATAGCACATTTCAATTGTTCGCATTCCTGGACGTGTACTTTCCCTGTATAAGCCCCTCTATTCGGTACGCTTCCCTCCCAAGCGAAGGAATTCTACCCGAGAAACGCTTCGCACGAGGCTGCCTCGCCAACCTCTTTCCGAACAACAAGGACGCAGAGGGTTCGCTGCGGTAACGCTGGCGGTGAATTAAAGGCCAAAAAAATGCGGCCAAGAATTCTCATCGTCGCATCCCCAGATAACGATTTCCTTATCGTCCGGAGTTCGAGAGCTGGCGACCTCATACTCTCGCGCCTCCTCAACTTACCTCGCGTGTTTCCTCGCCTTCTTCTCGATGGTAAGCGCGGTGAAGGGCTATCTCGCCACCGCCGCTAACTTCTTCATTTCGGCAAAGGACCATTATACACGACGCTGATGGAGAATCGATAATTACTGCATCGTTTTGGGCGTTTTCCCTCCTTTTCTTTCGCATCTATATAGCGTTCTGCAGGCGACGGCATCAAGTTCTCTCATCGGGGCGCGGTAATAGCCGAATAGCGTAAATTATGGATTATTAATTTCTCAATTCGAGGCTCTATTATCGCGTGCTCGGCGTATAACCGATGCCTATCGACGAAACGCCGGTATATCCAGTCATTAATTCATTTTTATCGGCCGCATTGGTTTCGATGAATAATAAATAAGGAGCAGAAGAAATAATGGACAGCTTACCAATGAAATTAGAGTTAAAGGCTTACATCTTAATATAAATTGCTAATACGTAATGTATTAAAGGAGGGGTAAAATTGACTTCTTGGACAAGATCGACCAATGGATGGGTTAACGTTGGTCATAGTAGCGATATGTTTCGCTAATTATTTTCAAAAAAATTTTCCGCGCGTGATTCTAGGTGATTCACAGAGGTCATTGTTAGGTAACATTATCATAAAACACATTAACAAATTAATACTTTCCATTTTGCATTTCTTGTGAACTTTCATGCAAAATATGTATTTTTTAGTCAATAATATTCAATAATTACAAATACAAAGAAAGAACAACTGAAATTAACCTTCAAACGCACTCTTAATTAAGAAATTATAATTTGTATAAATTTTTCGTTCAACATCCC
Source organism: Oryctes borbonicus (assembly GCA_902654985.2). Lineage (NCBI taxonomy): Eukaryota > Metazoa > Arthropoda > Insecta > Coleoptera > Scarabaeidae > Oryctes > Oryctes borbonicus. The sequence continues at coordinate 4,332,418 of LR736886.1, forward strand.
TCCTCTGCTAGAAATCCTTAAATTTAGTACCAGTCGTGAGTACCGTTCCGACCATCCACAAAGTAATCTTTACTTTTTCATCGTCTCTTTTGGTGAGTCATAAACTAAGCAGATCCTCTTCGAAAAGCACTTTGTCTCAATATCAGCACCAAAGGAAAAGTCACGTTCCGGCAGCAACATCTGAACCGTTCGGCATGTGCGTTTCATCTTCGATTTTCTCCGTGAATGTCCCTGAATTTTTCGCCATCCAAGGATATCGTGATTCATGTGCTATCTTCTAGAGTAAGTAGAGCTAAAACACGTGAAAATTTATTTCATTTGTAATGAAAAAGTTTCTCTATTTAAGACATTGGAATTTTGATTGTTTTTTAAAAATGATAGAATAACTTCTTCATTATCTTTTAATACACATCATGCTGTTAAATTCAATTTCTTCAGCGTCGAAAAATGCGCGAAAAGTGAAGAATAACCTTGTTAGTCTATAATATGCCGGGCATAATACGCTCTTTACAGAAAATTTAATCATACCCAAATTTCGAAGATTAATGAAACTTTAACAGCGTCCCAAAGAAGGAAGTACATTTCCCCTAACAATTCCTAAGAAGTAGGGTAATTTATAAAAGCATTCTTTTTAGTTCTGAGCATCAAATCTTCCTGCATATTCGTACGAACCTCTTCACCGGAAATGACTGCAGTCACGGCTTGAATTTAACAAGACCTTCTTTCTCTGCCCTTCGTAAATTATTCAAGTCTCATAGAGAAGTTTTCATGTTTACGACGTCAATTTCTCCCTTGCGTCGGCGGTAATAAAGCGACTTACCGCGTGAATTGATTAAGATATTTTAGGAAATTTGAAAATTGCGTGGACTTAAGGAAGATTTATTTTTTCCCAAAAAATATGGAGCGATGTAAAGGATATAGCAAAAATATTGATCGAAAGAATGAAAATTATACTCCCACAGCTGTTTACTCCACTTAGCCGGAGATAAATGCGAGTTTTTCTCCTAACGTATTCGAGGTCAGGAAGTTACTTGAAAGGCTATTTGTCATCCGACGTCAAAATCAATATATTGTCAGTATGTATGACGACAACTTTAGGGAAGATTATCCGGTAAAACACACGTGGAATTTCTTGGAAATATACAACAGCCTAATTCTTGTTTATTCCTTGAGGATTAGACTATTAGCTAGCTTTGGGATTTTAGCGGAATGGAAGCGATGTATTTGGGAATCACGGCTTTCAATTTTTTTCCAAGTCAACCACAGGAAAAGCTAAAGTTAGGCATTTTTAAAATCAGCACGAAAAGTATTTTTTGTTGGATAACGTCATAGTATTCATCATTCAACTCCATTAAGCGTGTTTCCTCAAAAACGCATTTATACCAAGAGTTAATTAAATACTAACACAACTCCCACCGCCCCAATCTTTATCCTTCTTATTGCATCCATATTTCAAACTTAATAGCGCCTTTTACATTAACTTTCCTCGTTTGCGAAAAACAATTTCTCCCGCCCCTTTAGCTCCCCGCCGTCCTTTCAGAGGCGGCAAATAATATAAATGTGCGGTTTCCGCCTTATTTGCTTTTAAATCAAAATTACGTTACCGACCAGAGCGCGCCCAACGTTAGAATAGGAAAAATCTTTCACTAATGCGAAAATTATTTAAACGCATTCAACCTTACTTCACGTTGGTTGCAGGGAATTCGTTTTTTATGGTTTGGCGCGCCCGTCGATTCCCTTCGGTCGGTTTATGTCCCTTAAACTAAATTACATTTAAATTTCATGTTATCGTTTGTTTCTTCGGTGGATGTCGTTAAACGGCGAAAGAAGTACAAGCGGAAAACGACGGGTATGACCAAACCTTAGCTTGCTTAGCTTTACGACTTCTTCCTGGTGTTCGTTTTTTTTCATTGCTCCTTATGGTATATCGTGGACGTGGCATTCTAGTCGACGCGGGTATAATTTAAATCATGTCCAGCGAGTATTGGCTAGCCGGAGACTAGTCTCGTAACTGTTTCCTATAGTTTTCTCTTACATAATCATGAGATAAAGCCTGGCTTTCCCTTAGTTTCCACGACCGAAAGCACTTCGCTGATCGCAGTTTATGGTTGTTTGTAGTTTTATGATGGTAGTAATCTACTTTATCGACCGTAAAGATTTTTCTTGCGTCCTTCTATTCGCCGAGCATTAAAATCGTACATACCTGTCCTCCATACATGCAATCGCTTCTACGTGATTTTATTAACGGGCAAACCCAACGATATTCGATTGTTTCATGCCATTAGCCGCGGACTCCAATCTCAATATACACAAGGTATAGTTCAAAGGTTGTTTTATCTATTGTATTTAGTTGGGAATCTACTATTACTACTACGGCTGATGTAGTGCCATTAACTGAATGGCGTCTAATGAAAGGGTAAATAGAGAGGTTCGCAATCAAAGTGTTTTTAATGGTTTATCTTAGCCTTTTATGGCTATGGCTTTTAAGCATTATTATCAGCCTGGTTAATAGTTTAGGGCGTCATGAGTTTCACGCTATTTCGAGAAGCAGAAGGAAGCGCCAATGTATCTTTTTTTGAAGAAGAAATGTATTTAATAACTGAAAAATTAAAAGTTTGAACTATCTAGTTAGATACGAATTGACGAAGAAAACAGTCAAATGAACAAAAGAAGTCGAGATTCGCCATTTATGAATTGAGGCTTATAAAGTAAGCGAATAGATTGTTTTAAAAATAACCATACTGCTATTACACCTTAATGACTACTAAAAGCTTTATTTAGATAGACAGAGCTGCGATTTCTTTTATGAACCGTTACGCAAATATTACCTACAATATAATTGAAGCAAATATCCGATTTTATTTGCCATTCTATCGCTATTAAGTGCTAATAAAAGTGGCAAAGGGGCGTGACGTGTTATGGCTTTATTTCTACATTCGTATTGCGATTAATATTATCATCAAATGACTTATTAGTTCGTGCGCCTTTGATGTATTTTTGTTAAATGCTTACGTTCGTATCTTACTTCCAATAAAGCAACACGAGCATATTGTATGCAAATTTGAATGGAAAACTTGAGAATAGAGCTACGAACTAGAAATGATGCAGTCAGTAGGATGTGAACCAATGCTTCCATACGCGTATTTGCCGAGCAACTGGCGACGAGACGATAATAGAATAATCTCCTTTCTTCGGCATGAAGAAAACATCACGCTACTTTCGCAGTGAATAGCCGAATGTTTGATACCCGTCTTTACCATTGGCAATATTTGCTTTCTAAAGTTGCATCGCAAAATAGAAGATTCTTTTTCAGCGCTTACGGTGCGACGATAAGGATGCTTTCGGGCATTGTTGTCGACGGTTCGTATGTAAACGCTGTACGTCTCGCGAAAAACTTTGCTCCGTATGTGTTCACAGCCTATGCAAGTACGTAGCGCGATATACAAGTCTCAAAAATAGATTTAAAGTAAACAGGAAGGGTATTGATGGAAAATACGCTGAAGGGGGAAGCGTAGAAGAATCGCTACGTTGACGGCTGATGGACGAGAGCAAGGATTTTCTCAGTAATATGGTGAGATGTGTACTTAGGAAGTTGAAAATGATTGGAGCACGTATTTTGAATCAATTCACTTTGACAACTTGAATTGCCTCGTTTCCTTTAATAAGACAACGTTAAATATAATTTTAAAATATCTGCTCATGCTGAAATTCCAAACTTCTGTTTATTTTTATAGAAGAACATGTTAGGCGTTGTATTTTATGGGATTACATGTAGGACTTAATATTACCCAAGACTCACTCCCAAGTCTTCCAGCGAAGTTACAATCACAAAATCCTTAGCAACATTTCGTGAATTAGAGTGTGTGATTGTGTCAAAATAAGGGATGCGATTGGGTGTGTCTTTTGGGGTCTTCTTTTTATTTTCCATTTAAAATCTTCTGAATTGAGGTCTGCTTGAGCAAGCGTGCCATAAAGTACCTCACTGGCCTCCTACGAGTTTGGCAGCAAATAATAATAAATATCAACTCCACCTTTGGTAGAGTTGTAAAATTTTATTGTAGAAAGCAATATTATTGACTATAGAGCTTTTAGAGTAAAAGAAAATAACGATTGGGATGAAAAAAAATTGGTTTGCTTTTATTAAGAAGAAAACAGAGCAGGATTTGACTTTTAATTTCAGCGTTCCAGCGATAGGAAGCTTGCAGTCTTCAAGCACATTTTCGGCTAAAGGAATAGAGGTAAATTAATTATCCATTGCTATATTCCTGTTAACCACGAATAAATGGAGATAATGTTTTAACATAGTACGCAGGAAGTGGATCTTGAGTAAGGCGAGCTTCTCCATTATGTATTTGTATGTATATCTTCGGTCCGAGAACTGATCACGTTTCAGCAGCATTAAGATGGCCATCTTTGGGACAGCTGGCAAATGCATCGGAGACCAATAAGTGCATTTATTTCTAAATTATTTGTGGGTCCAACATGCCAACAGTTGTCACCTCTTGTTGCGAGGATACGAAATGCAGTATTCCTCTGAGGAGGATGAAATTGAAAGGATTCTTTCGATCACAAATATTCATTTTCTGCTTTATAAAATTAAGTACCGGAAGAATTTAGGGATTGATTATCAACAGTTTCTTCATCAGAAATAGGCGTCCTGTTATCAGATTTTTGTCTTCTTCCAACCAATTTAGCTACATGATGTCGAGAATGAGAAACAAGGATTTTAGCGTTTGGGAGGAGGAGCGTTATCAATTATGGATTTTCCGGACATTTTGACATTAAAAAAATAAACAGTACCAATTAAAATGAGTTAATTTGTGGAACCATACAGCGAAACTGATTCAATGGCAACACTATCATATAATTATGCGACGCCCCAAAAGCAATGGCTAACTACAATGGACAATAAAAAAAACTGACAGATTATTGTAGAACATCTCGGCGTACTCGCAAACAAATCGTAACAATTTAAAAAAATGCTTGGTTATTATTCTTGGGTTACGACTTCAAAGCATTAGTAGGCGCTGAATAAAAAGCCTGATTAACCCGTTCTAGTAACAAAAAAAAATGGTTAAATGGATTATTATCTCTTTAAACATCTGTAGCATTTCTCCTTGTACATCCCATAAATTCCGAGACTCCTCAATTAAGCACGCCAAATATTGCAATTAATCGCTCAGCCATTGGCTTCGAAACGTTGAAAAAGCGAAACCGTAACAATAATCGACTCGAGCCTTCCCATTACAGCCTCGGCCGGTAGTAAGTTTAGTCAATGGCGGCATAAACGCCGCGTTAATTGTCCGAGAGAGAGCTCTTCCGGTAAATAAACACCGTTCTAGAGGTAATATCAAGGACCGTTAACATTTCCTAATTTCTAATTCTTTTTCTTTCCGACTAAATTACGTTTCGGTGCGCTTCTCGATGATGGCGAATTAGACAAAGAGAAGACGAGAGTAGGAGAATACGAAATGAACAGCCTTATCATCGCTTCTGATTATCGTTTCGGAAAAATACGTTCCATTTCGGAAGCGTCAGAGATGGTAATGTAAAGGTGGGAAATAAGAAGAATATGTAGGTGGAAAGATAAGGCTGCGAGGAAGGCGATGTTATATTTTCAAGGGGACTTATTGGTGCGTGACCCGACCTGAATAAGGGTGGCTTGAAACAATTAGCTCAGACTCGTTCAGGTCGCAGTCGCGGGGGACTTTATAATTAGCTTCGGGTATATTTATGCAGGGTAGGTTGACGGTCACATCCGTTGATGTTAGTTTCCAGTTTAGTGGAGGCAGAATGATACAGTTTCTGCTTTATTTAAGCTGCGCGTTGTATGTTAATATATTATGTAAATATTGACAATATTTCATCGAGATACAAGGACGAGGAAAATTCAGGAAGACATCTTGTCTCTTAAATTTTATACTTTTCAAAGCTGCTGCAGACGATTTTCTTAACCATTAACAAGTTCAAATTCTAATAACACGAAATTATCGAAAAAATGAGCAAAATCCTCAACCGAAGCAAACATTCATAGCTCTCCTCCGCCGTTTCCAATCGAACGATAATCGCAGCAATAAAGCGGTAAGGAATTAATTTCGCTCCGGCCATAATCTGCTTTGGAACGTTCCGGATTTTGATCGCCCTTTATCCGCCAAGCTCTAAGGCGGCATAGCATCGCGTACGGCGCTATGAGAAATTCTCCCAATGCTCCGGAAACGCGTCGCCAATTTTCTTAATTCATGCCGCTTCCGCAATTCGGCTTTCGTGGTGCGGTGACGGGATATGCTGCGGGGAGGAGCAAGAGGAAGAAAGCAAGAGAGGGGCAATTTATACTAGCTCGCGGAATTCCAATTATCGAGAGACGCTATTACTTCTGGTTTTCGGTTTCAGGTGAAGCTCTCCCCGCCGCCAGGTTTAAGTCTCTATAACCGGATGGGTCATTTTCTATTTTTTTTTTCTTTTATGACGTTGCGTAATCCGCTAAATGTAATTTATTAGTTCTAGGCAATTATGCGGTTACTAATCCTTTTCCTCCGTTGTAATTGTATGCATTGCAGTGAAAATAATTGCCCAATTTGGGTGAAATTAGGAGGAATTTTTGGAAGTACCGTAATCTGGGTCTGCTTGAACATCTGTTCAGCAATTTTTTGTAAACAGAATATGAGTTTGTTGGTTGCATTTGTAAATGGATTGAAAACTTTATTAGTGTTGATTCAGTCGACTCCCATTCAACTGCATGCTCATCGTTACAGATTTTTCATTTCTTTTTGAGGAATATCAAGAAAAATCTGTTTATAAAAGCAAGCTATATTATGAACAATTAGTAACATTAGAAAACAAGTTTAAAAAGCGGTCCTTTCATTGTGTCGAGCTATTTTGGGACTTATCTTCGTTCGATAACATCAATTTTACTAACATTATTAAAATCCATTCGACAATTCTACGAAATAAAGAAATCTCGCTCTAAATGACACACTACACAAGCACTAAAATTAAATAGAACTCTGTTGAAGAACTCTCTTTGTGGAAAAAGCACAAAAGCAAACTGTAAGAAACATGTTCGGTACTACAGCAACTCCAAACGAGGCACTTCTAACCTGCGCCATTTCGCGGGAGGGCTTAAGAGCGGTTGAGTTTTCCGAAGGCTTCTTAAACTCGTACCTGCGCTTGTACACCTCCTGCAGGAAACTGACTGAAACAAATAGAGTCGTGTTGAGGGCGTACAGATGCGTCACCATGCCGACTAGCTGAGAGTCGCAAATGGCCGCTTCCAATTCACCACACTCTCTCTGCAAACACTTCACGAGCTCTGCGGTGATTTTGATAAGCGACGGCTGGATTCGCGCACCAACTTCGTAGCATTCCGCTAGCGACGCGTTGTCCTTGAACACTTGCGGCATATCAAATTCGACTTCCGTTTCCAGGAAGGTTAACTCCTGCGAGACGAGCTCGATCTGACGCGTCTTGAAACAGCTCTCATCTCCTACCAAGGCGCACACTATCGTGTTCTGCGGCAGATTGGGTTTGGTGACTATCACTTGCGGTAGAATTATAATCCCGGTGTAAATCGCATCTTTGGTCTTCACCTTCACGATGTAATCTTTGTATTTATCGTCGATTTTCCGCGAGATTTTAACTGCCCCGGGGTGATGTCTAAACGCAGCTGTCTGCTGAGAGGCACATAAGATCCAATATATCATCAATAATCCATATACTGGAATCGAATTCGTCAGGAAGTTATAGAACAGGCGCATTATTGTAGGGCTAGGCGAACGCCATTGCCATTTGACAATTATTTGACAACGATTACAGATTGACGTGTAGGGTAATAGGTTCCTCATTTATTGCTTGGAGAAAGCATCCAATGACCAATCGCTTTGTTTCAGCGATGCAGGACACAATTTCTTTTTCAATTATATCCTATCCTTCATTAAAAAAAAACAGGCGAGAAATGCCTCGGTGTAACGAATCCTAAACCACAGTCGTTTTAAGCATCCCATTTCGCAGAAAAAAACCCATTTTTGTCTCATCTCACAGTTGCTTCGATCCCTAATACGTATCACATACCCCTAAGCGTCGTGCCCAAAGAAGATTGACTGTCGTTTGCTTCTTAGTTTCTATCCGCTTCTTTTCTCACCAGCGACATCGCCAAGGTGCTCTCCGCTTCCTCAAATACACAAAAAGCTGCGCTCAAGCAAACTTTTCCATCAGGAAAACGGGTTTTCGTCTCATCAAGAAATAATTGCCTTTTCAATTTTTTTTCCTCTTTTCGGCGCGTGTGTTAGCGGGAAATAGGCTCCAATTCGGTAGCAAACGACGAGTTGTGCGCCATCTTTGTCTTATTGACGATATTTTCGTAATTTTCGGCTGCTACCGTTACCGTAAATGGAATAGGATGAAATGAGGATGAAATATATGAAACGTTCGTAGGGGGGAAAGCGTTATAGTAGCGATCGTGTGGAAAGTGTAAGAGGCAAGAATTGTTCGGAATGAGATACCGTGTTGCCGGGTCAATAAGCTCTTCGATCGGTTTAATTTAAACAAATCGCCCGACTTCGGTAAATGGGCGATTCGTGTGGTGGACCAAAATAATTTAAGATTCGAACAGGATTTATCGATTGGATTCCGATTTAATGGTGCGGAATAGGACCGGTTACAACTTGTTTAAACTGCGTTGTTAGAAAGCGATTCATTCGGTCTGATATGTAATAAAAATAAATAATTGCTGCAGCAAATGAGCAAATGAAATAGAGTGGGGCACGATACATTCGTTCAATTGAGGTTTACGCGAAGGAGAGGGGTACACGGTCAAACGATACTAACTACTTCTGTGTGTTTGTTTGACTACAGACGCTCTATTTAAATGTGGAAAAAAACTCACTATGTCAACTTGAAGAAAACAACAATGATGTAAAAGACATACCTCCTTGGAACTTTCTATTATTTCCATGTGTACATATATCTCACATAAGCATATAACGTTGATTGTTAATGTCCTATAACTTCATTTTAGTGGAAAAATAAAATGCCAATAGTTCGTCAACATCCCGACAAACATTTTTCAAATATTTCACAACATATCACTTCACCCACTAGCTGCTACACTCTTCAACGCGTCAAGTTTGAAGCGTCGCATTTTCGCCATTGGGACGTGATATTTTAACGAGTTTAACGCGACGGCGATAGGATACCGGTTCCACTTGTCACTTGTGGTCCGCCGAAATTGATTTACGGTTAAAATGGCTTAAATTTCAATTTGCTATGGTCATGTTAACTTCGCCGGAACAGCTGGGAGCTCGTCGCACCGGAAACAACGGGCAATATCGCGCCTGGCGCTGGGAAAATGTCCCGAATTTTGGGACAACGCCGAGTCGGCTATAAATTATGTTATGGGCATTACGAAAATTTTCGGAGTAAAAAGCGGGGAAGAGGAATTCGGGGTGGAAGGTTTCGAAAAGGATAAATTAAAGTTTCTGACGTTGTTTCTTCCTTTCTGTTTTTTAATGCTGATTTTAAACCAAAAATTCATGAATCGTGTTTTTTTGCTTTAATATTTTGATGATTTTGATATATTTTGCGATATAATTTCCATTTCCACTTCGTCCATCCATTTTAGCTGTTGAGAGCAAACATATTCAGGTAATTCAGGTTTCCTGATTCCTCGTAAGCATCACATTTGCTATAAACTTGCTGAATTTTCGCGGTTAAATATGGGGAAACATAGAGACGTGCACTTTCTTACTTTTTATCGTAAGGTTATAGCTTTTTGTACTCTAGCTTAATTAACTGCTAAAATTAAATTTCACCGATACGAATATTAGACGAAAAAATACAGAAGGTGCAATAGCGCTTCGTTCTTTGAACGCTCATTCTCTTGTAATGTGGCAATTTATTATAACTCTGTGTACAAACAGCTTTCATTTTTCAAGTTAAACAAAAAACATTAAGGAGTTGTTCTCTGGGCAGGTCTGTGGTTACTTGGGCGTGGTCTCTCGGATGGGTGTGTACATTTGTAGATATAAAAAGAAAACCATATTCTGAACAGTTTTTTTTTTGTAAATTTAATACTCCTACCTACGGCTCATAGTTGAAAATATTAAATAGCAATGGAGATAGTTTTTATGTTATACGCCTCGTCGTTGGATGGGCGTGGCAAGACGAAAAAAGTTTTTATTTAGAGTTTATTTACAAATGCAGGTCTCTGCGAAAATTTTAGCATGTTCTGAATTAAAGAATAAATTTTTGAAGTTCTATCTACATTACGCTAGTATCTAGTTAAATAGATGGTAAATGCTTTTCTTTCTTTTATTTCTTCTATAATAAATGAAAATTTATTTTATTCTATCAACACTAATTATGTTGAATGATGTATCCACTAACTAACTAATTTTGCGCTCATCAGCTTGAAGCTAACAAAAACACTTACTTAATTGATTAATCAATGCTTAATTTTTGCAAAGTAATTATAATACTGTGTGTTCAGCGGCAGCTGCTCAATTGGATCAATTGGCTAATGATCTCCAAAGAAGATTCGCAAACAACTGACAACAGTAAAAAGTTAAGGAGATTTGTATTTCACAGCTAAATTGAGGACACAAGGAAAAAGATTCCACACTCCACTCCACTCCAAAAGATTCTCCATGCCTTTTGGAGTGATATAACACCGTAATGGCTACTGGGACAATATAAAGTAACTTGAAATCGCAATGAACCCTTTCACAGTAAAAAACCTTGCTGCAGTTAATTGGTATAATTCAGTTAGTGATTATTTCATACTGGGTTAAATGCTACAACGTTGGTATTATTGCAAGAAAAATTTTGCCCGATAATTCTTCTGTTTTTATTGCTTCCCACCTTCCCGAATTAATTTGGTTGTCGATCTTTCCGCAATTAATTCTTACAGTTCCGCCTTTGGTTCAGCCATGGCTTATTCTAAGCGCACCGCCCCTGTAAACTAGGATGTTTTTCGCTTTTCTAGGTTGGTAATATATTCTTTTTAAATTAGTATCGATTTTCCCAAAAGTGATTCGATTGTTTTAAACCATTTCTTTGTACATTAACAGAAGTACGAGTTACGCAGATGCTATTCCTCGACCACCTACTAAGGACATCCCTCCTAAAAGCTTCCACATTTCACATTCTCGTTACCGTTACGCTTCCACACAATACCAACAGCGACAGATTCTTCCCCTTCAATGAGCTTTTATCAGTCCGCAACAACATGCCTTTACCGCCCTCATAAATTTTCCTAATAAGTCGATCCGTTTTCGTGGAGATTCTAGCGGAAAATCGAAAATTTTCCGCAGAGAAAATAATTCCTATTACGGAATATATGACGCCAGTACACAATACACATTTATATATGAAATATTAATTTTGCAAGGCGCTAGGGCTACAACGAAGGAAAGAGAATTTCAACAGCCGATGATCCAATAGGGACGACGACACTTGAGTAAGCTCACGTCGCTGTAAGTAGCAGATAAGCTGCCCGAGCGTCAGTTAGACTATTGTTGAGGAGTACCTCGAACGATAAAAGGACGGGTCACATGCTAAGACCGTAAATTCGCATGTAGGCGTGCTCCTTCTTTTTTGGAGAGCATCTTGAAATACACGGAACAGGTGCGATGACCTTTTAAGGTTATTTCTTTGGTTCGTTGATGTTATACGAAGTAATTTTCCGCGCGGATTCGCTGGCGTAAGCGATACATCTTCCGAAAGGAGAGGAACGAGTAGATTAATTTATATTTATAGCCGTGTATGTTGGTGTAGGTGTTGTTTTCTCAAATCTCATCCGAATTAAGTGCAGGAATACATCAAGTTCGTCAAATAGGGTCTAATTTTTAATTTAAATTTGTTTTTTTTTTTATTTTCATTCGTTTTCTCCATCGTACTTAATTATTGGTAAAATTCAATTCAATTCAAATCAAAAAATTACCACCTCCTTCATTATTGGAAAATGATAACTTCAGCTGAGGCCTGAAAATATTTGAATAATTCCTAGTTCCTAGTTATCAACATTCATCAGCTATTTCCACATTCTCGGAATATCGACGAAACAATTTTTGTTATGTAAAAATCGCAACAATTTCCATTCCGAGCTCGGAGGCAAAATTTCGTAATTACAATTCGCACATTTCCATGTTACATACCGATAAAGGGACCGCCTTCCTAGCCGCGAACGCGGAAAAATAGAACCTACCGGTGCAAAAAGCCCGCGAACCTCCATGCTCTATGAACGTAATTCAATTTCCGCAAAGGCCGAAAGCGATATTTTTAAATTTCAATTCAGCTAGGGCTCGTCGACTCGCTCCAGTTCTAGACCGGTGTTTTTCCGCGGTTAATATTTACATTTTATTTCGCGAAACGTTAATATTCCGTCCGACGGACAAATCTGCGCGGGCATTTTCATCCGCGATAACGTAAGGAGGAACTAGGTTTCCATTATGAACGTTTTAATTAAATTCCTTTCACTTGGTTATTGGAAGTAATGAAATGCCTCTACCGGAAGTGCAATTACAAATTTCTGTAGAGGAATCTGATTTTTTCTTTCAGATTGCGAAGCAGAAGCAGTTTCCGTTGATTATGTTTAGGACATTTTTTTAAGAAGACGAATATACACTTTTTTTTGCCCGATCCTATTAATTAATTAACAAGCTGCTAATACGAAGATATCAATTTCATTTTCATCAAAAACTTCCATATTTTTTTCCAGAAGGACCTCACCTGGAGAAAAATTATAAGCATACAGCGCTTTGCTAAACAAATTTAATTTTATATCACTTTGCATCAGAATGGCTGCATCACTGCTTAAGTTCTTATTTTGTCTCTAACGCAATCGAATCGATTGTCCACGGACTACTACAAAAATCTAACTTCTTGGTTCCTAGCAACAACACAGATCGTCTTCGACCTTCTGTTGCAACCTTAACAAATATTTTAATAACATTCTGATATTGTTTCATCTATAACATCGTTTCCGTTTTAAAGCCATTTACTTGATCCCACACTTTATCTCAATCCGATCCCACTTTTCCAAAAATAATAACATTAAGATATATTAATTATTAGAAATCGATGTATCCCATTAAAAATTAATCCAATTTCCCCTTGCTCGCAACTACAGCAACGCGTATCCATATTTTACCAATCCAGAAACAGTATGGAGCATTGCTTACCGTAGAACTCAACACACAAATGCGAAAAAAAGGTGACGGACATTTACCAACTGCATCGCCAGTTTAATTTTCGCATCGGGCGACAAAACGGGAGACGCGAGCTTCAGTCCGAACTACAAATGAAATGTACCGCATCTGATGGACTTGTAAAAATAAACGGGCCGGTTTTATGGCACCGGCACCGCCGCGTTAGCGCTACTGCAGCGTAACGACCGGCATCGGACCGGGGGACGCTCTTTTACAGCGAAAATACATATTCGATCGAGCCACCGTCGAAATGGCTGTTGAATTTTACATTAAGGAATAAACGTCGCTGTTTTCAGCTGGATGCGGCCGATGTAAATCGATTGGATCGTTATTATTCCGTTGGTTACGCTTGTTATATGGATAAATCGAGTTAGCGAAGGTTTAAAATAAGAGTTGATGTTATAGGAGCGAGCGGTAATTGAATACTATATTCGATTTAGACGGTTTCGAATGATAGTTTTCCGTTTATGGATTTTGGGTTTATTTAAATAAGAAAGGTTGTGATAGTTTCGTACTCGAATGAATAAGATTTGATGATGAAGAAGATAATTCTCTAATTGCATTGTCTTTTGTGGCTATATTGAATTTGGAAGATAAAGTATTTGTAGCATTACAGACAATAGTGATTGCGCTTATTTTCTACAAGTTCTGCTTTGCGTGTACTCTTTCACATAAGCTGCTTTTCCGGTCAAGAATTCTTGAACGTCATCTCCCAACTACTAAAATTCTACAGAACAAAGTGTTAAAGATAAAAACAAGGCACCCTTGTCTAAAGCTCAGACTTTCAATATTTCCCTTATCCATGAATAAACATTATAGATGTGCTGTAAAAGTGCCCAAAGTTTCAAATTTCTGCTTTTATTATTACTCTTATTCTTATTCTTTAACAGAAATTACTTTGGACCTTTCTTGCTTTGATATACGTTCTATTGATTGTATTTGTTGCTTATTTCTTTTCGGTGCGGCGTTTCGAAAATTTTTTTTGTTACAATAATTTGTGATTTTATCTCACGCGACAACTTCCTATCAGAATAAAATAAGAAACAGCAGTAACTCCAAGTGGAAATCAAATAAAATGCCACTGTATACTTTCTAAACGATATCGGTTTTTCTGAATGATTGTGGAAGGACGTTATACCATGTACGAAGCTCACGAAATCACCGAAAAACATCCAAAACGACCATCCATATCGATCGGTCGCCTAGTAGGTGCTCCTGTAAAAAAAAAAGAGGCCACCGCTATCGAAATCGCTACAACGGCTACCATTTCCGGCGGAGTGTCGACCGCCTCGCATCCGATCGTTATAATCTTACTATTCGCCCTCGACTTGGCCATCGCCGCTAGCGCCGAGCTCTTCACCGTTGTCCCCCCAATCCGGTTCAATACTACATCGGCCGTTATGTTTTTGGCAGCGTGCCAAATAAGCCGCGGCAGCCTTGCCTACACTGGCTCCTCGGAACCAGGGCAAAAGTGGTAGACAAAGAAACCACCATCCGCACTTCGCGTAGAAAACAGAGCGAGAGGACAAGAAGGGTAGTATATGCGGAACGGAAAAAAGTTGCTGAACGAAAGTAACATTATACGATACTCCTAACCTACATTGACACTTCGGCGTTGTACTAGTAGGGAGGCTACGGTCGCCCGGTTTTTTATCTCGACCAGCTAGATTCGCATTAAAGCCGATAATTTATGGCGCGGACAATAATGTACTGTTGCTACTAGCGCTGTTATTACAGCAACTAGCATGACGAAGTATCCGCAAGAGTTATGTGTGTATGTGAGATTGCATTTATGCACAATGCAAACAGTAGCGTGCTTTTGTCGTTTCATTGATTTGTTGTTTCTAGCGAGAGAGGTGCTTATATACGCTTGACGGTAATGAAAAAAGGATGGAGAAGATTAGAGCAGGTTTAATTTTGGTCCACCAAAAACTATTGTCTTTGTTTCGAATAGGCGAATACGATATAACTTCATTTCCAACGTTAATTTTCCAATGAACTTGCTTGCCATTTTTCTTTTTTTATAGCTTAATTTTGGAACAGTTTGGAACATCTTGTAATAAAGCCGTCTGGTATAGTATTAATGGTCACGATACCATCATAATACCTTAAGAACAGCGAGTCTTAAATCTTCAGAAAAATCCGATGTAATTAATTATAATTGCAAGACGTTTCTTAGTGCTTCTATAAAAATGGAATATTGAGTCGTTGCCATTGCTTTTTATGAAAAAAAAGTGAATTACATTATAACAAAGTAGCGAAAAGTACGTTGATTTTAAGCCGTATAAGTCAAATATTAATAAGAAAATATGTTGCTTGTATCAACAATCCATTACCGTAAAATATATGCGCGTAATTACATGCGAGCCTCGCGAACGCTTCAAGCTAACAGGCACAAACACGTTAGCAAAAAGAAATACACCCTTCACGCGATCCGCCACCCCGCATGCACGTTCATGTCTCGTTCCCGACCCTCTTCCTTCCCTTTTTAATGCAAGCGAACGTTCAATCTCCCCCGGTCGGAACGTCCGCTAAAACATAATATTAAAGCAGAAATTCTTGGCGTTTTTTTCCCTTCAGATTATAGGCATTAATTTCGAGATTATTGACGCCGAGAACACGAAAGCGTTATCCTTGATGGTATCTCGTTTAATATATGAGAGAATTTTTATCGACCTAATGGCGGTGGGAGTTCCGCCCAATAGCCGTTGATTAAATGGTCGGGTATTTCTGGTCTCCTTCTGTGACATCCTAGAAGTCTCTTCGTTCCTTTTTCGCAGCACTTTCTTACACATATATGTACTAGCACCGATGCAAAGCTCTTGATGAAATAGATTAATGACCTTCCGTACTATGCGAGTACAAGCTGTACTACTTATTGATATTGAAAAAAACTGATCGTAATAATGAGGTTTTCCTGCTATGAACGAAGTTATAATAAGTGGCAAATTTGATGGAAAAACTGTTGCAGCACAATAGTTACATTATTTCTATGTTTCCAAAGGAAACAGCTATATTTAATAAGAATTTGGTGCGCAAAGCAATAGCATTGATAAAGAAGAAAATATTTGCGCATTTTTTGCGATTTTGGATTATCGCACCAGTACAGGTAAACTACAATTAATAATAATAACCATAAAAAGGTTTCGAATGAACATTTCGAAATACGCCATTTTTAAAATCTCATTCGATAGGTTACTCTTTAATCTAGTTAATATGAACCTCATATATAGCTCAGTTAGAGCATTTAAAAGAAAATAAACTGATACGTTAGCATCTAACAATGGTCCTCCTTCCTTTTCTGCCGAATTTGAAGAGGAAGCAATGGAATTAAACATCTCTTCTCTCCACCTTATCATGCTCAAAATAATGGTGCTGCCTGAGAATTGCGCTAAACCTATTAAAAACGCTCTTAAGAAAAGCTTCGAATGAAAGGAAGTCTTCCTATTTAATTTTACCGTATTTCGGAGCACTGTACAACTAAGATTAGCCAAGCAAATTTAACGCTTGGCGGAAATTTGAAAACTAGAGTGGATTTAATGAGATGATCTTACTCCAATATCATTCGAATCAAGCAACAAAAGCAAATTGATAATTTTAACGAAATTGAAAGGAGCTATGATGTAGGCCATAGTATTTATGCTAGTAAATTCGGAAGGTTCTGCATGGATCCCTGGATCTGTAACAAGTAAAACAGGAAATGTTTCATAAGATGTGAAAGCAGGAAACGACAAAGTTATAAAAAGACGTTCCAATTAATTAAAATCTTGTAAATCTTTGTGTTTTCCTATTCAAAAAAAAGTTATCAGCGGCAGTAAGGTTTGTTCTTCTCAGAAGTAGAAGAAGAAGAGTAGAAATAATCCAAGAAATAGAAAGAAATGAAAGCTTGCTTGTGTAACTGGCTTTATTTAGAAATAGACCTGCAATACATGTGTTTTAAATTAATATATGTACCGCTTACATAAGGAAAAGCAGGAACAAAGCACTAGAAGAGTATAATTTAATTAACCACAGTTAGACGATAAATTACGCGAACGTTTATTCGTACTCCGAGCTTTCTATTTATTCTAAACCTTTCTCAATGAGAAACTTAACTCTATTCTTTTAACGGTCATTATACGTAATTCATTAATCAATTCCCTTTCCATATAAATCCCGATATAACGAATTATTTCTCCAAGACATAAAGTAACTCCAACAAACGTCCCTACCGTTCCTCCACTTCAGCGCTAATTCCACGTAAGTAATACTACTGCAGTGCACCACGTCCGGGCAAATATTTTAGAACTCCAGTTTTTCTATTTTACGAATAGCAATGGCCGTTTTACGGACGAATTCTAGGTCTCAATAGAGACCTTGGAACCAATATTCCGGGGAACTACCTCGGTCTCAACGTTCGCTTCTTTTTCGGCGATTTTACTCCCAAGAATGCCATTTATCGATTCTAATCCCGGGGTCGTTCTGAATCGTTAACGTCTCGCCGCGGAAACTTTACGACGACGTGCCATTGGGACAGTAGTCGTGGTACGCTTAAAGCAATTAAATTCGGTTCCAATTTAAAGATGGATGGTCGTAGATGGAGTTAGTGAGGTATGAAAGGTGATTGTGAAGTATGCGGATGTTCGAAGTATTTTGCTGTTAGAAAGGCCTTGATGCATGATTGTTAAATTTAAAGTAATCTTTGTCCAAGCAATTTTTTCTCGGATCTTATTGGTACATGTAGTAAAAAGAACATCCTGTATATTATTCTTTAGAATTTAATACAATTTAACTTAGGTTAGTGCAATAGACCATAAAAAATATGCTTTTGGGCCTGTAATAGGTGGTTTATTACGGGAATAGAACTTTGTGCGTAAAGGTGATCCTAGAATTTTAATTGTTGGTACCTCCATAGAATACGCTCCTAACAGATGGGTGTAGCTATTTCTATCACAGTAAGTCGCGATATTATTGCAGTATTTTTATTTTTTTTTATTTTAATTTAATGAATCCTATATTTCTGACAATTTCACCCAATTACAGAAAAGTAAACCTATTTTCCCATCTTCTAGGGGGGAATCTGCGAAAACTACAGCCCTTTGTCGTATATTTGATTTTACATCCCGTTCGGAGCTTTGCACATGTGCAATAAATTTTCAATTTAACAACACACGAAAATACAACATACACATTTAACACTGTATAACATAGTAGGCTTTACGCAGAAAGCTGTACTTACTCACTCCTCCGCTTGCCGCCACGGTTACCCCGAGTCCTCCAGATTCGCTCCGTAATGTAATAACCCGGGATCCATATTGTTAATTACAAGAACTGAGCGGCGGCGGTGGCGAGGAGTAGGGTGCCAGCCAGCCAGCTAGCTACTTGGTACGTAACAGTATTACCAACACCACCGCCCCCCAATCTCCTACCACCTCCGTCAGCAGTTAGTAGAGCAGTAGCAGAGAGTGCCTCCTATAATGAATGAATTTATCAAGTACAGATAGTGCGGTGATGGTTCCCTGCGCCCTCTTTAGCTTGCCTCCCCGCGTTTTCCCTCTCGCAATACACACCACCCTCGATTTTCTTCGCGTCGGAGTCGATGCCGTAAATTCGCAGTTCGTAACACAGTTTCTCCATCATCATCATCTCGCTTAGATTATTGTATTTCGCGCCGTAAGCCGCAAAATCAAATGTACTCGCGCAACCTCCCTCGATCCCTTGTATACGAACCTCGTCGTCGGTGGACTGGAGTAGTAGGTAAATTTCCGCCCAGTGTACTTGGAGGAACAGAAGAAAACCATTTTGCTTATGGAATAATAGAATTTCCGATTTATGAGGCTGAAGTATGAAGAATTGGCTATTTCTAACCATAGAAGAGACATTTTTTACAAAGAGAAATGTACGCATGAAATCAGCAGAGATTGAAGTTAAAAAAACCAGCGCATCCACCAAAAATTTACTTATTAACATATCGATTTCAGTTAATTGTTTTGGTGTGAGGCTACCTCGCAGAGCATTTTCTTTTTATTTAGACGTGAGAAAGTCATAGAAAAGAAGGATTATTCCAACTAATGAAATGTTGTATTTACAAAGTTATTTATTTCAAATGAAGGAGGCTACTTACCTGTTGAACCCGGAAGTTATACTCTATTAATGCTCATGCTTTGTTTTTGTTCTTTCGTGTGCGACGGATTATCTACAAAGCAAAGGGTCATATAAATTTTCTTTGTACCCAAGCGAGTTGTTTCCACATGTTACTGGCAACCACCAATAAATAATTATTTTATTTTTACCATGTCTTTATACGAGGGCCGTGCCGATATTATTGAGAATAAAAATATCAAGGCAACGAAAACAAAACATGTATTGTTTTTAGGGAAACCTTCTATTTGTCACTTGAAGTTGAGTATTTGCGTTAATGAGAATCGAAGCTTTTAATTGTTGTCAATATGAATCCATCAAGCATCCAAAGCAAAGAAACACCAACAAGTTAGCGGAGATCTTTAGAACTACAGAACTGCCGAAGAGTGTCGCATCACGAAAACACATCGTCCTATATCGCACCTTTCACGATCCAATATTTGGCTGGTTTTATGGATAAAAATCATTTGCGAGGAATATCTTTGATCTGAACTGAGAAATGTTGACGTCGACAACGTTTTTTTGTAACAAAACGGTGCAACGTGTCACACGTCTCGTCAGACAATGGGTTTATTGCAGCAGTCAATAGACCATCAGGATCGTGCGATTTCACGCATTTGGAATTTTTCCTATGGGATCAGTGAAATTTCTGATTTTACAAGAATAAGCTGAAAACAAATCCCGACCTTAAACGGAACATTCAACGCATCGTTAGAAATGCGAAAGAATAATCGCAAATTGGGCCTGCAGAATACATTCAATCGAGAGAAATCGAGAAAGATATTTAAACGATATTATTTTTTTTTAATATAACGATACTGACTGTGCTTCAAAATAAAATATAAATTATTAATTGTCACTTGTAGTTATTATTGTGTCCCATTTTGAAAATTCTGACGAATTAATCGGGACATCCTTTGTAATAACAACCAATGGTTTTACATTAAATCTAAAAAAAAAAACTATGTTCTTGTGGATACGTAATGCATAAATAAAATAATCGATATCTTATGTTGCTTAAAACTATTTTTGCAGATGCCTCTCGTACCTTAGGAAGCTCCTCTATTAACCGCAATCTCCTCATATCGTAACAGGTTGAGGCAAGTTGGGTAATGATGACTATTCCAATGATCTGCGTAGAACTCTAGTAGTTTACCTGCGCTTCGTGCTAGTTAATTGATTTTCCGTTCACCTTAACTGGTAATCCCTCGTTGAAGTGCAGTGAATAGTTTACATTTGATACTGTTACCTATCAAGCTATTCGCCGACAATCAATTTAAATCTCCTTGTGAGAAGCTTCTGCGCGATGTTTCCATATCCAATAAGGCTTGCATCGTGCGAGTATGCAAGGGAAGTTACGTCGAAAACCCTATCTAACATTGAAATAAAAATAAAAAAACTCCTCTTTGTGCCTTTGCTAATGTATTTAAATATGCCGCAGAAGAAGGCCAATATAACGGAAGAGACTGGTGTTTATTTAATAATCTGTTCTGTTTGTAATTCAGTGTACATAGGCTGATCCGGCGGGTAATTACAGAAAAGAATATAAGAACATGAAACTCAAATTAATTCCAACTTTTATAAACATAAATCTTGAAGCGGGACATCAAGTAGATTATCGCAACGTAAAACTCCTTCAACTTCATTCTTACACGATTCGCTTTCGCTTTCGCATTTAATTTAAGATTAAATTTCCATTTTCCAATTTCACTTTAACTTTCATAAACTTCATCTTTCACACATAACTTTAACTCGAATTTAAATTTCAGCTGTCATTTCATTTATCAAGATTAAACCTGGCTTTCTTTAAACAACCTGGCTGAAATATACCAACCTAACAGAGAAGCAAGTACTTTTGTCTGCGTTTATTTGTCTCCTTGTAAGTCTATAACCGTTTCGCCGCCGTTTCTTTCCCGACCGATGGAACAGTGTTTACCTTTCTCAGAACTGATTCACCCTTTGCGGTTCATTGTTTTGACCGTTCGTTGGCTGCAGGAGCATACTGATCCTGTATCCAAGCTTCAGCTACAATTATTAATCGACGCCAAATCTCCGATTTACTTCATTTAAATTGCTTCAGCAGGTCTTTGGAGATGTTCAGTTGAATGCATTTTTGATCCTGAGTGAGCAAGCGCGGCATCCAACTTGCCCAAATCTTCGGTCTATATATAACAAACACGTTCTGTTATCTCTCTAACCTTAGTTTGAGTAATGGACTTTTCCGATGTTATCAGTAGTAGGTGCTGTTTTTGGCGATCTTGAACATTCATCGTCAGCCATGCTGGTACGACCATGCTTAAATTCAGCTGCCCAAAATTTCATTGTGGCAAATTACGCTGGAAGGTCCCCATAAACAGCATTGCGGCTTTAATTTAGGTAGACGTAGTGCCTTTCAAAATCAACTCAAATCAGAATCAGAATCAGAATCAGAATCAGAATCAGAATCAACTTTGGCGCAAATTATCTAAAGTATCTTCCAACGTATGCGCCAGAATATTTTTCACAAGCAAAACCACCTTCATAAAAAAGGGAAACAAGAAATTTGTTACGAAATATCCTTAAAAATCAACTACTACAATTAAGAAGCAGAACATATTGACCGTGAAGACCTTCAAATGGCACTCATACGTCACCTAACGATACCCATACTTCCGGATATCCCTTCCGCACTAAAACGACAATGAAAGCCAGTGTATTAGCGACCGCTTTCAGTCGTCCTACGTACCTCGTGATCTATTATCCTTTCTGGTTAGTTTCGGCGAATAACCCTGCGGGGGATGGCATGTAAATGTGTCTCCGATGTGGTTTTGATGTAAAACGGAATCGGGGATGTTTTAGAGCGGTGAGTTTCGTCACGCAGGTGTTTAGATAAAACGGTGAGTTTTGGATGGTTAGATGTGACGCAAATGATAATGGCCGATGTTGTTTCGCGATAATTTAAATTTAGAGGAGCCTACTGTGTCGCAGATTAAGCGAAGTCAACGCGGATGGAGAATAGAATAGAAGCTTTATTTTAATGTTTGCGATAGAAGAGCACATGCGCACCTTCATTTTCCACTGTTTTACGAATTAATTTAATGATATACTTTCTTATAGATCTTCTTATAGATCAGAATCATTCATTAAATTCTTCTTCATAAAATTCTCTTCGATTACCTGATTGGGAAATTTTTGCTGAAGTTTTTCTTATTTCCATTGACCTCACCAACATCAAAATGTGATCAGTGTTGCTCCAGTAAGTAAAGTTGGGATCTATTAGTACTCTTCTTTAAAAAAAAATCAAAACAAAGCCATGGAACACTTTACACACGTTACAATTTATACACAAACGCTCTTGAGATTGTGACAAGCTTTGAAAAAGTTATACACCCCGTTGGGTCGCCACCACACAAAAAAAATCCTCCTTGCAAATACTCAAAATGCCCAGATAAGACAGGTTATAACTTAAAGGGGCGAAATCTGAATTATACTTTCGGCGTTGAAGGCTGTAGTTGCAAAGAACTATGTAGCTGTGATTGTTAATTGCTTTTAAAATATTTTTTTTGAACAAGGTACAATAGCTTTAAACCACAGATTTCCTTAACGCTGAATATTCAAAACGCCCCGGAGCATATCTGTC
Organism: Oryctes borbonicus; assembly: GCA_902654985.2. Classification (NCBI taxonomy): domain Eukaryota; kingdom Metazoa; phylum Arthropoda; class Insecta; order Coleoptera; family Scarabaeidae; genus Oryctes; species Oryctes borbonicus. The sequence goes on from LR736886.1 coordinate 4,355,359, forward strand.
CAAGAAGCCTATTCCAGCGCCCATAATTTATCATTCATCATCAATTATTTGTTTCGCCATTTCGACTAGCTGTACATGAATATATCTTCCCTGCGAGATCAATCCCAGATATACCTGCGGCCACTGTACCTCCGCTTTGTCTTAATTCGTCATGGTACGGTGATATCTCGTCACGCTATAACTTCGATCCTCCCTCCTTATACGAAGATTCCTCTTTTACCCCACGCAGTAACTTCAGTATTTCCTTCATTCCCTGCTATTTCGTACATTTCTCGCGCTCTACCCCCCGCTCTACCCCGCCTTCCCGCAGCTGTTAATGCGAGAGCATCGCAGAACGAAAAGCTCTTTGCCAACTGCAGCCTTTCCATTTCCAATTTCAGCAATCGGAAGAATTAATTGAGCGCGTAAGTGAGCAATGATGGTCGAGGAGCCGCGCAGAGGCAACGCCGAGAAAAAAAAATTAGAAAAAGGTAATGGAATTTCGTTTCCGAAGAACCCGGCTGTCGAAGATGCAAATGGTCTATTAGCGAGGAGTACTCTCTTATTCCATCTGACCGAGGTTGTCCGCGCGAACTAGTCATAAGGAATTTCGCGCGATACAGCTTTTGTTGCGTCGAGTATTGCGGTTCGTATTCTCTGATTGGTTTTTCCCTCATCTCTCTATGTTCATAAGACGGACAGTGTGAATGATGTAAACACGAACGAGGACGTATACAGCAAAATTAGTTATTTATTTTCATCCCCCTATTCACCGTCTCTGGTCGGATATTGATTGCTTACATCTATATCTACAATATATAAGGAATTGCTCCGGTCGTCACTGATTGAGTGCCGCGTTTGCTTTGTAATTATTATCGTCGACAGAATGCAGCAGGCAGGGCAAATTGGTTCTGGCGTACTTGAGTTATAACTTCAATTTACTGCGAGTAATGAAATAGTCATAAATAAAAGGGAATCGTAAGGTTTTATTGTTTGCGCGAATTAGGCTTCACGCTTTCGTGTTCGACGTCAAAGTGAGACTTACAAGGCGGAATCGAAGGAAAAATTATAGTTTATACGGAGTAGACAGCTCCGATTATTAGAATGTGAATTATTATGTCAATTTTAGTTTAACATGCAAGAACTTGAACAAATGGACATGTAAGTTTGAATGTGTTTATCGGGAGTAAAAAGCTATTCTGGTACAAAGGTGCCGTTGTTACAACTGTGATTGGTACAAAACGCCAACTAGTACAGCTCATGACTGCACATTTATGGAAAGTGGTAGACAATGGAATAAATACGGATGACACGGACATGTTTCTGCCCATCAGCGTGATTTCGAGAATATCTTAACTCTACCTTGAGTTGCTGTTGCCTCACAGTTAATGCCACAACATTTTGAAACGACGAGCTGAATATTTCTTGGCCCCTCTAGTGCCACCTTCCGTTTAGAAAGCAGATACTACTCAGATACTGTTCCCGAAGCCATCCTTCGAGCAGCTCTTGGACTGCTTACCAAGAGATATGTGTTTCTTGGCACTAGAGGCACCGGAAGGAACGTTTAGCTCGTCGTTTCGAAATCTTGTGGCATTAACTGTGAGGCAACAGCGAAACAAGATAGAGTCAAAATACTCTCGGAACCACGCTGATGACGTCCGTTGCATTGCGTTTGCCGTAAATGATTAAATCAATTCCTTCCATGAGGAAGCTTCTTTAGCATTATTATTTGGTTATGGTCTTATTGTTTGAAACCTATAGAAATCAATAAGCGTTTTACCAATAAATTCCAAAAATACAATTAACAAGACATCCCCAATTACCATATTCAATTATAACACCGATGGAACGCCACTGGCTCCTTGAACATTGAAAAAAAATTCACATCTTGTATCTTAATTTTCATAACGTTCCGAGTTAATATATGCAAACGAAGTGCCAAACCAGGAACAAATTACCATGAATTGTCTTTATTACGCTCGAAATACGGAATTATTAATTATGTAGGGTAGAAAGGGATCTCGGAGAAGGGAGGAAACCCGGAGACGAACGCCGAGCAGGTAGACCGGATTTCAAGTTCAGGTAATTTGAAAAGTTCTCCTTTACCAGCGCTATTTTGGCCGGGCGGAGTGGGGCCGAAGTAGATCGTCAGAAAAAGAGAGACGTCAAATAAATTACGTTCCGTTTGGCGTTTGTTTTATTTCGGCGGCCACCCACAATTTCAATAAAATTGTTTGCAGTTCGGGAATTCGAAAGTTTTTTCATAATGTTGGCCGGCGGAAGGGGTGAAGAAAGGTAGAAGGATGGCGGTGATTAGACGCATTGAATTCGGAATTGTTTGTTTAATATAAGTTTTACGGTTTTAATTTAATTCGGAAATGGGAAGTACTTAAGCGAAAAAAATAAGATTTTATAATTAGCACTTCGTATATTCGTAGTAAGGTCCACTATATGGATATGAGATCTCCTTAGACTTGAATTTCTCTAAGGTGAATTGTTGTATTATATTGCGAGTTGTCGTGTATTTGTCCTGTTTCGTGCAAGATTTTAACCTGCGACGTTTATTCAAAGATCGTCCTACGAAAGCAAAATTTATCCTCATCAGTTATTACATAGCTTCCTACCAAGCCGAGATAGCCTTCACCCAAAAAAAATTGATTTCTTTCATGACCAAAGGAATGCAATATACATTCTCTCTACGCTACAGAATCGTTTAGGTCATCAGCTAATCCACTTCCTTAGTTTAGGACTTTGCCTAGAGCAATAACGATAAGGCCTAACCACGTCTCACTCAACATGGCTCTTTTAATTGACGCTATTGCACAGTCTCGTCTTCGGCATAGTAATCTCTACATTCCAGGCTTCATGTTATCGTAGAAAGGTGCTTGTTTAGCCAGGAATGTTCCGGAAAGTTTAAGATATTTTACTACTGTTCGTTTGTTAGAATAGGTTAAAGTGACTTTAGCGGTGCAGGTGGCAGGAATTGTTTTTGTTCACGGGTGATAGTTCTCCTCATGTTATTTAGTTCAGAGACTTCGTATGGAGCACCATGTTTATAACAGGTTGATGTTTCTGACTAATTTTGAGTCACTTAAGAACTACATTGAGGCCAGTGCGGAGGATCTTCCTCTGGAAAAGATTTTATTGAAGAGAGTGCAGGTTAATCAAAATAGAAATCTCACTAGTACATTTGCTCTCCTAACATTAAAATATATTCTTCAATTAACTTTAAGGACAAGTAAGTTACATTTGTTCGATACTCAAGAACAATCAATTCTATTATGTAATAGAACGGAAACATAAGCAGCGAAATAAGCCTTCTAATACACAGAGCAGTGAGAAAGAACAAAAACATTAAAAATTTTCTTTGTGCGGATTCAATCGAGCTAACACAAGTACTTTAAATGGAAAACCAAATTAAGGTAGAGTATTCAATGCGTGATCGAAAAAGCGAAAAAAAATTGAAACAGAAGCTTTTATATTCCGGAATTCTGTGCGGTCGCGGAAAATAAATCCATTTGGAATCTTGTTGTGTGTGACGTATTTTCTGGTCGTGGAAAAATAAAATAATCTGTGGAGGAAACGTGGAGGAAAATCTAGTATGCAGTTATTAAAATTTCATTGTTTGCAGTCTTTCAACGGCTGTGGCATTGCATTGCTGGAAGTATCTCTCCCTGAATTCATCATGTAAATGGTCTTTTTTTAAACCACCAAACTTTGCCATAAGTTTCTGCGTTTACCGTTTCATACAAAGATAATGGACCCATAAACAGAAATTATGGTACTTGATTAAAACAATTGTTTTCTTGCTCATATACAAGTACGCCGTTTACTTGACCTAAGAAAGATATTCTTGTTTTAAGAAAGTACCTTTTTGTGTGGATCACACCACCTTTAACTGTTAATAATCTACGAAGCTCCCTTCAAATGTATCGTGAAGACACATGTGCATGTTAGAAATTCTGTAAATTGAGTAAATTGAGAATGTCAGTATCGAGTGTCAGTTTTATATCTTCCCATAAAAAGTAACCGTAAGAAGTATCTACGAATACAACGTATTATAAGGTAAAATATAGTGACTTAAACATTAAATTCCTCTTTTCATATACTTTCCTTCCCACGGTTATATATTTTTCAATATACTACTTTCCACTTCTTCCACCTCAACATTTTATAACTGGAGTATTTTTCATATATTTTTTTTTTAATAAAAGTCACATCTTCTCGAACGTCGCGGGAAATAAAATATTTAAAAGACCCGATCTTAAAACGAGAATATGTACTCACTTGAAGAGGTATATCTCCTCTCTGTTTCACGCCGTTTCCTCGCGTTCGTTTTCGTGTATTTAAATTTATGTAAGAGGCGGTTATTCGTTTAAAGCTGCGCGGTTAAAAATACAAGGGTATATTAAAAGTACAGAAAGTTGCGGTTAATTAAAGTAATAAAGTATTTATGCGTCAATATTTTGTGGTGATGTAAGGTTTATAGTATTTTTTGTGGTTTTATTAGGTGCCGTTTGATTTCTGGTTCGCATAAATTTTTCTCGACTAGCGATACGAAGACGCTAACGTACTTTATTCTTACTGAAATGTTGTTAGATTAAAAATATCACCAGGTAGCAGCGATTGTTGCACTTTTCAAGAAACTTCTTAAGTTCTTTATTGAACAACGTAGAAAAATGGTTAAGAACTATTACCAGCAATCTTAAGCAATTTTAGACCTCTAAAATCACAAGACTAAAATTCTGCTTGCTGCTTTGATCTAACGATCCTGCTCGATAGAGGAAGGTCAAACGGCCTTTGGCACGAGAAGGTTACTTTTTCTTCTTACTGACGCTGGTCCCTACAATTCGTAGGTTGCACACGCTTCATTCTATAAATAAAAGCTTGAAGCTCTATGCGCTTAAAGCTTTTATTTGTCGTGTTTAATGTAACTTCTCGCGCTAACCAAATTAAATTAATTTATAAGAATACTTCATCACATTAAAAGGTTTCCTGAGGTTGTGATAAACTTCAAAGCTTATACACCCCGTTGGGCCGTCACCATACCAAAAACAAGCTTCCATGCTACGTTTCAGTGTAGTTTTGGGAAGACTTTACGTCGATGTTAATTGGAGCAATTACTTGTATCGCTAGATCTAATTGATTCGATGTCTAGCATCTCCTTGGTCCTGCTTTGTGAATAAGCAACTCCATTTTCTAATTCCACAAATTAAAAAAAAAAGCGACAACACATATCTCTTCAGCAATACCCTCTTACCCTCCAAATTCCAAATAAAATGCCGTCTCAAAATCGAAAATAACTGAGAAAAAGTAAAAAAGAAAAAAAAAGGGGATGACAAACATCAAATAATCCATATCCTTAACATCTCCTACGACTTGATCCACCTTACACTAAGGACGTCTCCCTCCATCCTATCCCTTTTCGATATTAATAATTCAACAGTGAATCTACGGCGACCTCTTCTCTCTCTGAAGGTGTCGATATGTGCTGGATAATCCGCTACTGTCTGTCACTTCCTACCGTCTGTACCTCTGATCCCGCCGGCTGTCGCGGCATTTTGTACCCGCTAAACCCTCCTTCTATATATGAAGACGATGTCGCCTAAGGTAGAGTAAGGTCCTGATCACCTATAACCGTCCTACGTAGAAAAGTTCGAAACGGGACGGATCTATCCGTTAAACCCTTCCCTTTCTTGTTCCTTTACGTGGCTCCTCTTCACGTAACGAATCAATACGACTTACTAATAAATCCGTTTCGGGATAAATACAGTCTGAATGAAATGTGCTTGATGGATATCGAAGAAAGGATGAAGGTGCGAGTTGTCGACGAAATTAAATTATCATTTTTCGGGGGTGACAAGGTGGGGAATTTGACGCTGTGTTTAGTTACCCGCTTCTGAACGGATTCAATTTACAAAGGAAAAAATTAGCTTAAAGTACGAAAGAAATCAATTAAAATTGCCAAGGGCTATAAAAATACAAGGAAGCTGCAAGATATTGCCGAAGAAGTGAAATAAAGCCAAATCAAGGAGTTTCCCTTAAAGCTCTTTTGCATCTTTTAGAAAGGCATAAAAACACATAAGGCTCTATACTTAAATGAGAGCATTAAGGGAAGAAGACTCCGAAGTTGTGTACCAAATATACGTTCCTTTTTGATAAATAAAAACGTAGTTTTGATGTTTAAGGAACAACTTCCTAAATATTTTGCCTGATCTGAATCTAAGCAAGCTCTTGTTAAGACATTTGATGGCATAAGAAATTCAACATTTGGAGATAAAATCTCACTGCCATCTCTGACTTTACATTCCATATCTTTTAACTAACAAGGATTGCTCGATTACCAAATTACAACATCAATACACCAACTTAGAACGTCCTAAATACCCCTGCATTAACCCTCAACGCAAACACTTCATCACATTAGCGCTTTCCTTTTGTGTCCGTATTCCTCTTATTCCTTTTCCCGTATTCTTCTTATTTCTTTTTCCTTTCCTTCATCTATCTCCCGCTCTTCGGCTCATCCAGATTGCAGAAAGTTCCCGAATTCGATTTCGTCCACATAGCATCGCTGGAAAGCAAAACTAGTCGTAGATTGACCCGAAATCAGACAAAGGTCTTTATTTCCCGACGATCTATAATCAAATCTAGACCGACGATCGCTCGGATTGAAAGTTTGGCCTTCGAAAAAAACGAAATTGACGTTTTTCAGATTTATACGCCGAGATAAGGACGGTGGAAGTGGCCTTTAGAGTTTCACTCCAATGTGAGGGATGGAAAAAGGTTTCCCGACGGCGTTACTTATTTCTTTCGTTTTTCAGCTGCTTTTTTTTACTAAATGTAATAAGGACTCAGGTCGCTGTAATGTTTAGTTCCTTTTCTTGTGCAATATTTCAAGAATATATATGTGTATACATATATATCATATACTATAATCCTGTGAAATTTCTCTTACATTTCTTGAATAAAAATATCATCCAATGTAAAGCGGCTTTTCAAGATTCCTTTTCAATCCTTTTATTAAAAAAACCTTTTTAAGGATAAATGTGATCCTCTTAGCACCTAAATATTTTCTCAATGGGTGATTTGAGAAAACATTTTCTGCAGAATGGTCGACTTTGTCTACTGAAAACGATTTAAAAGCAATTTCTTCTTAAGGTTTGCTAACGCGGAATTTATTAATTTTTGGAAACGGATGGTCGCAAATTAGGAGAATTGTAGAAAAATATTATTGAGAGGCAAAATTACTAACTTTTTCGTGTTTATTGAAATAACTTTGTTATCGAAGCTTGTAGCAAATATATATACAGAGTGATCCATTTGAGTTGGAATTGCAGGGTACAAGGACCTGAACTCTAATCTACTGCTACAGTTCAGTTTCTATTAAACGCCTCATCTCAAATTTTTTTTTATGAAATGAAATACTGGAAACTGTAGCTAAAGAAATACATTTACATAGACGAGAATCGATAGCCTTGCATTAATTGACAATTAACAAAATTGCCTGCGAGTAAAATTTAATGTAAATATGATTATATTAATTAACGGGTCAGCAGTCCAGTGGTAGGAAGGCCTGCGCCTAACTAGACAGGGTTAAGTCCCGCTAGGATGAAATTTTCTTAGTGAATCCGAGTCACCATTCGCAGTTGGAGAACAATTAATAGTGCTTCATCCTTTACGAGAATGATGTTATTCCTTCGCTCTTATCCAGAAAATAAGACGATAGATTATCTTGATATTTGTACCTTGTTCGGAAGATTTCTTTCGATTGAATATTCGAGATCTGAATATAACGTTTACTGGAAGCTTGCCCGCCATCCTAAACATTTCTGTGTACTTCTACTTCAATTACGACTTTGCACGATACGTTATCTCGTAGTCGTCCCGTAATCAGACTTACGAACAATCCGGTGTTTCTTGTTCGTCGAAGAGTTACTGTCACAATTTAACAGTGGGAATAAGATTACGCCAACTGATAGCCAGACGGAGGAGCACGCGAGATCCATCTTGGTGACAGACAAATGGAACGTCAGATCTTCTTGTTCTTGTAACCGAAACTACTACAACCACAGACAGCCAGACAAGATAACGCCTTTGCCGGGAAGCTATGCATATTCGTAGGACGTAGGGGTATATACAAAATTGCTTTGTATAGAATTCTGCCCGACTAGCTAGGTAATTTGATATATTAATTCATTATGCTTTGTTCCATCTGGTGCAGTGGCAGTTGGCAGTAAGTGTTATCAGATGTTGTTTCTATGGAGTAGGAGTGAGGTAAAGGGATTTTTGTGAAGAATGCTGAAGTTACTAATAACTTCTATTGGTTGTACTTTTTTTTTTCAAAATAAATAAATAACGAATAATAATAGCAAAGACTGTAGGGTTGCATGGCAAACACTAATGGTGTCACCGCATAAAATATTTTATAATTTCTGGGTATTTATTGCTTTATGAGGGGTAATTGAGATTTTCCCAGATCAAAATAGGAATTTTAAATGCGACAAAAATTTACACCCTGTGCATTTATTACATTAATATAAGCAAAAATGTTTTAATTTGATACTTCTCTTTATATGCAGCGGTTGTGCTGGTAAAGTGTACACATTTCACCACGAGAAATTATATTTTATAAAGTGTTTGCAATACGGGTAGAAAAAAAACAATTATCCTTGATAGAAGGCGGTAAAGTTCTAGCCTGGCACCAGGATGGTGTTAATAAGAAGGAAATTGCTCGTCGGTTACGAAGAAGCGATCATTCCGTTAGAAATTTCCTAAAAGATCCGGAAAATTACGGCAAATCAAAAGGCCAGGTGCGACCGAAAGCTGTAAGTGAGCGGGATAAACGCATGATATTGCGGTGTGCATCCAATTCTTCTGCGTCGGCGAGAGTTATTGCAGAACCGGCGGTGGTATAAACGCACGTGCGTAATGTTCAAAGGATTTTAAAGGCGTGACCGGTAATATCACGGAAGAAAATGTTGAGAAAACCGCCACTTTCGGCGAAACACAAAGAAGCGAGGTTGAGATTTACTGAGGAACACGTATCCTGGAAGAAACAATGGGAAAAAGTTATATTTTCCGATGAGAAACGTTTTAATTTGGACGGACCGGATGGGTACTCGCATTATTATCACGATCTGAGAAAGGAACCAAAAGTGAAAATGACCAGGCAATTAGGGGGTGGATCTGTGATGATATGGGCAGCGATTGGATTTCGCGATAAAAGTGAGATAGTGTTTTGCACAAACAAGATGACATCTGTGACGGATAAAGAGTTATTGTGTGACAATCTTCTACGTTTTGGAAACCAATGGGCCGGGCGCAATTTTGTTTTTCAGCAAGATAACGCGCCAATTCACAAAGCAAAAACCATTACTGAATGGTTTAAAGGAAAAAAGATTAAAACTTTACAACGGCCGGCACGGTCACCGGACTTAAACATTATTGAAAACATGCGGGCTGAATTGGCACGTCGCGTTTATGGCGGAGGCCGTCAATATTTCACGGTACAGGAACTGAAAACTTCAATAGTGACTGAATGGCAGAATATCCTTCAAAATTATGTGTTAAATTTGTATAAATCTATTAATAACAGGACTATTGGAAGTGATTAAGAACAATGGAGGATCTACGCATTACTGATCACTCATTTGTTGATTTTTGTTTTACATTTGCAACAGAACGTCTAAATTTTTGTCGCGGAAATTGTTTAAACATTGGAGTAATAATTTATTATTTAGTTCATATATTACTGGAGGAGATATTTGTAAGTTTATTTTACTTTTATGAATAAAAACTTAATTAGATATGTTGCTAGTTTCGCAAAGAAATGTTGTAACCCTTAAAACCCTTACAACATCTTCTCGCGTATAAGTTTTTGTCGGGGAGTGTATCTAAAGGTAAACAACACATAAGTATCACACACAAGTTTAATGAATTATATAATAATTAATCCGGGACGGCCGTTTCGAGGACACAAACGGTCCTCATCATCAACCGGTAACCGATTGATGTGAAAAACTTCAAAAAACTAAACATGCATGTACCATCCCTACTTCCTAGAAAAAAAGCATCTTTACAAGTACCTATTTCTACCCCCTGCACGCCTATATACATATATATAATTAATTAAACTTGTGTGATGGGGAGGTTGCCGATACTGTTTTGTTTACCATACTACGCCACAGTCCTTGCTATCATTATTGCAAGTATCTTAAAACCTGCCCTCACCTAAAACATGCGAAGTAAGGGAGAAACCCTGTAACACAAGGATCTCTTGTCATTCCGATTAATTCTGATTTCTTGTGAAGTTTTGTCTTAAATGTTCCATTGTAGCTGAAAATATGCACCTAGGAGATCTACTGATGGGCAGTCAACATGTAACCTTTTTAACGATTACCTCTCTTCAGTTCTTATAGAGAGATAGACTAACAATGTTGCGGCTCCCACTTCAAGTCAATGTGACATTGTATCTTGCCATTTGACACCTTCAAAGTTAAGTGTGCTAGACGTAGGGAAAGGTTAGCTAAGAACTACCGTCCTATTTATATTGCATACACTTCGACTAAAGCCTTGAATTGATTATTTATAATATAGTTGAGTGTAGGCTTTCACGACCGTAATCCGTAGTAGAAATGTCTTTCGGGTGATGTCACGTAGTTAAAATTTTACTTGACGTTTAACTGACCATGCTGTCAGCTTCTTCAGAATATTTTTAAAGACTGTCTTTAAATGTCTTCTGAAGAAGCTGACAGTATGATCAGCGAAACATCAAGTAAAATTTTAACTACGCGACATCACCCGAAAGACATTTCTACTATTTATAATATACTTTTTGTTGAAATTAAACACGGCCCTTCTTAGGGGGCGACGGCCATTTTACCTGGAAAATTATGAGAAATATGAGCGTCTATTATTAAACATGCTCTGCTCGTCCTTTCCGTTGGGATATGTATGTGTAGAATTTTCCACTTAACATAACAAAGTTGACAGGTAATTCCAGCATAACCGGTAGTGTTGTCACATACAAATATTTTAGTCGGTTTTAGTGTATTGCGAAATTTTCAATTTTTCCTATGTATACTCTTTACTATATCGATCGATGCAGTTCCCGTTGAAACACCCTGTATAATATCGCGTTCATTAAATTTGGGCAATCTTTAAGAACCTCCTTTCATTTCCCTATTAAGAATTCATACCGCACGATCCTTTCTTAAAATAAATATTTCCAAAAGAAAAGTATACTTTAGACCAATAAAACATTCCTATTCATGATTACATTTAAATACCGCTACACCCGACACATCTCTCGCCGAAGAAAGTAGCTTTCCATTGTTATTCGCAAAAACGCATTAATATTCTACGTAACCCCTAGCAGTGACCCTATTTCGTTCGCAAATGCGTACGCCCCTCATCTTTTTGTGACGTTGAATATTTTTTTTTTATCTTAACTGTCCCTTCCTCTTTTACGTTTTGAGTTTTTGTTTTATTTATGTCCGTGTCACTTGATAAACGTACAATTTAGGGAACTCGATTAATTTTTGTACATGGCCAGTCAACCGAAAAAAAAAAAAACAGCAGCAACGCAAAACGAGTCGGATTTCCTTTTTTTTTTGGAGTAGATGCTTAATTTAAAGGATTTAATAGTGATAATAGTAATAAACAATTTAATAATGCAATACGAAGAATAATTAGCTGATGAGGATTTGTATTTCATTAAATAAAGAAATAGATCGCCTCGAGTGCGATTAAGCTTTAGAGTAGAATAAAGTAATCGAACATAATGTTTTCCTTTTTGATTCTTCTGGTGGAATTAAAATACGTATGTGCTTAATATTATTCGTATGTATACACAAATGCCAGGAATAATAATTCACATGAAAATGTTATGCTGTTGCTACCATAATAGCACCCAATTATCTTTATGGAACATTAGGCAGCGCTTGCTTCAAAGCGTTCGCTGGTAATCAAGCTAATAGACGCACTTAGTCGTACGTGAGCATTGTTAAATCAAACAATGGGTCTATGGAAATAGATAGATTAATATTAATTACATTTTATATAGCGTTTGTATTTACAAATTTAGTACTTGGAGATTATACGGCTTAAGTTCTTACAAACGATCGCTAGATGGACGCTATTGAGATTTGGCATTACTATTTTTGTAAAATTCGACATTTCATCGGCTTAGTAAGGAAAACGCCTAACTCTACGTCATCTAGTGGAGAAATTCCCGCAAGTGCCAATTTGGATAGTTCGCCTAAATTGATTGTTAAGAAAAGGGCGTAAGTCCAAATGAGGCAAAGATGAATTTCATAAAAGTAAATCAATAAATATCTGTTTTATTGATGGAAAATACAATATTTAACGAATTATTTACCAGCCACGGATTGGCGCATATTTTCCAACTTCCACTTCGTCCAGGCTTAAGACTGGAAGCAGTAAGCTGGCGTGTTTAAAAGTTTTTATCATTTCTATTTCTCTACTATTTCCGCCGTCATTTGAAAAATATACTTATGTACGTCCAGTGAATTCTTACGTAGGCGCTAATCTAATTTTGCAACGTCAACCAAGGATTTTCAAGATTTTTTTAATGTCTTTCGTCTCACAATACGATTGAAGTATTTTGGAAATTCTATTCCCCATCTTGACGTAAACCAATTTCCTCCTTTTCGCCTGTAAGTTTAACTCACTTCGTCTGTATAGAAAGTCGGTTGTTCTATCCTTCTACTGCTTTAATCCTACGATGTAATCTCTTGTAACAGTTCCACATGTTTATAATAATAATGGGATCTTCCAGCCACTGATCCACTAAGTAATTATATAATTGCTACAGCTTGTTATTTATAGGAGAAAATTCTCATATAGAAAGCAAACCTTCTTTTATATCTTCGACCGGAAGATAAGCCAACGCAGCACACTTCCGAATTTGTAGTCTTACTTCGTCTTTGTTTCTGTACTTCGTATGGCTAAGCCCTTGAACTTTCTTCCAAATAACATTGAGTAAAATGAAAGCGGAACTATATTTAGTATATTTCGAAAGTATGTTTTCTTTAAAACTGGATAATTATTAGATTTTTAAGCGCATTAACATTTACACTGCCGTTCAGAGAAGTTTGGTCGGTTGGTAAAAAACATGAAAAGGTTACAGAAACAAACGAAACTAAAAACAAAATGCAATTTTATTGTATGTACAGGTAAAAAAGACAAAAATAAATAAATAAAATGTTATTCTGGCCTAATATAACATACTGAACATTATATTTTTTTTTTCATCGAAAAAACCTCCTTTGGTGTTAATCACCGCTCGAACTGGATTTTGGAATATTAATCCATTCATGTTGCAGAATATTCCGTAAATGTTCTTGTGAAGTTGGGCATATTTTTCGCATCCTCCTGTCCAATTCATCCCACAACAACTCTATAGGGTTCAAATCTGGGCTTTGTAGGGGCCATGTCATTACTTTCAGGGTGTGCTGTTCTTCTTGTTCCTTTAGATAGTTCTTCCATACTAACGCAGTGTGTTTTGGGTCGTTGTAATGCATGGATGTAAAGTTACGCCCTATTATACGCAATCCTGATGGCACTGCATGATTCTGGAGTATTGCAAAATAATTTTCCTTCCTCATTACGCCCTGCACTCTGCATAAATCTCCCGTCCCAGCAAAGGAGAAACATCCCGACATTAACACAGAACTACGCCCTTGCTTCACTGTAGGCACAATGCAGTTCGGGATCACTTTTCGGTTTTAGATCTTCGGACATAAACTCGTCGATTTTGCCCAAAAACCTCAAACTTTGACTCGTCACTCCAAAGCACGTGTTTTAAATCATCTAACGACCAATCTCGATGAGAACGGGCCCACTGTAGCCGTTTTGCTCTGTTGCCTCGACGCAATAAGGGTTTTCGAATGGCAATGCGTCCATGAAGGTCCGCTTGTTGCAGTCGCCGTTTTACCGTATTCGCCGAAACTTGTTCTTCACGTCCGCGATTGACTTCGGCTGCTATTTGTGGCGCTGTTAATTTTCTATTGCGTTTGCTTAATAATACAATTCTCAAATCTTCAGCTTTTGTTGTTTTCCTAGATGCTCCGGAACGAACACGATTTTCTATAGTTCCAGTTGTCCGATATCGCTTTAAGATGTCATTTACTGTTGAACTTCTCATATTTATTTTTTCAGCAATTTGTCGCCCCGAATATCCTTCTTCAAACAGCGTAATAATGCGTGAATATTTTTCTACACTGGTATGCTTGCCACGCGCCATTTTGAAGTAAATTTTCTTAAAACTTTCGCGCAAAAACGACAGATGCACACCAACATAATTGCAATCTTAAATTTCAGGTAATTTATAGAAAATCGTGACGCGCGATATATTTTCTCACTCGTGGCGATTAAAGAACGTTCATTTCGTCACGTAATTATTTCACCCTCATTACTTCGCTTCTTCGACGCGTGTACAGCGGAGAGAGGGCCGGTCTGTAAAATCGTAAATCAAAGACAGCGGCAGCGGCCGTCTGAATACTTAAACCTTATTATAATTTCTCTCCGGCGGCGCTAAATTCCATCGATTCATTTACATTTTTCCAACATAAAACCTCGCGACTATTAAATGCAGATGTTCGCGCCGCGCTACACCAACCACCACCTCCAGCTTTTCGCTGCAACGGCGATGAAAGCGTTTTAGATAATTCTACTAATTCTTTTTTAATAGCGGCTGAGACCGGCGCTAGCTTGGATGTAAAAAGAAAAGAAGAAAATGAGAGGCGAAGCAAGTGTTAGGGCTTGCTTATGTTAAATATTAACTTCGTTAGTATAGCGTTAGAATGGCACACATGGCACAGAAATTAATATACTTCGGGATCCCTTTTGGTTAGCTTTAAATGAGCAAATTCTCGCAGCATAAGCATATGGTGGCAATAGTACGGAGGTGAGATGGATGTTCTTAGGTCTAGCTTAAACAGTGCAGAAATAGACCAAAACTGCGATTTGGTATCAGTCCAAAAAATAAAATTTTAGAAATTATATTGTATATGGCTGATTGTATTCTTTAGAGAAACGCTACGAATGTTATGAACCGTTCAGCAAACCCTAGCTCAAGCTAGCGACAATAAGGTTGAGTTAGTTTATTTATAGAGTTTATAACGTAAATCCCTCCATCGAGGAAGTTAATGCCGTAGTAATTGGCCATCGCCTTACATAGTCCCATAGCTCTAAACACGGCGTTATTAAATATCCCGTTGGAAATAAACTCCGGAACATCAAACGGCCGTTCGATTCGACCGACATTCGCTTAACTGGTGTAACTTTGTGTACCGATCGCTAAATACGTAATCCTACTTTCCCGATCAATGCGCGTCGCGTAAATTCAATGTACGAGCTGCCACGGTGTTTATGGTGCGGTGTCGGAGCTGGGGGGGCCGGTTTGTATGTGTGTACTTGCCACAATCATAAACTTCGACCCGGTACGGACCGCGATTACATCGACTACACGTTTAACTACAGTTAAAATTTTCATAATACGAATTGAACTTATCGATTCGTTGACCAATAAAATTACCGGGTGCGTATTCGTGTCAAGTACGAAATCGATGCAACGGGAATGAAGTAGTTAACGATGTACGAAATTAGTGGACTGAAACGCAAATTGTACGTACCTGAATATGTTTATTGTACACTGTAGCGATTGGAGAGGAACCGATTGATTTTGGATTATAAACTGTGGTAGGTTTTTTATTGTTTATTTTAAATGGGGCGCTTGATAAAAATCACTTTAATTCGGAAACGCCAGACGAAATTAATAATATTAATCTATGATGAGAGCAAGGACTGTGGGGTGGTATTGCAAACATTAGAGTATCGGCACACTCCACACCACGATTAATTCGGAACAACTGATTGTACGCACCTAAGAGGACTTCCTTCTCGGTTTAATAAATTTAAAAATTTAAAGAAATTCCTGTTTCGTATAAATGGTTTCGAAAGCGTCTAATTCACGCGTTTTTAATTAATTTGAGCTTTTACTATTATGCCCGGTTTCATTTATACTTTGTGCTTGATGATTCGATTCTCCCATAGCGGTAATGCGCCATGTGCTCTCAGAACCTGGTACCTAAAATCCAAATTAGTTCAGCATTGCTGCTGAAGATGATAGCTTAACTATCGAAACGTACGTACAGTGTCGGTGAAGTGTTTGTGATAAGGGGTAACAGTGAAGTGTTTCAAAATCCAAATTGCTTGAATATTTGCTGGACTTTTTAAAAGTCTAAAAACTATCGAAGTAAAACTGCATTAAAAAAAAGTTCTTGAATAGTTAAAAACTGTCGAAGAATAAGCAAGCTTCTCTGAACATAAGTACTCCAGTATCCAGCTATAATTGAAACAATCTAAAAAAATATTTAGCCTTTTATTCCAAATATCGCGAAATTTTTTGAAATCAGGCAAGTTCGCCGTTCAAAGCGCTTATAAGTTTGTCGTTCTAAATCCGTGAACGTGAAATCCGACACCGACAAAATAGCGCAAATAACACGTTCGCCTTTTCTAAAATAGGGCAAAATAAACTAACTAACCGAGCGAGAGCCAGCCATCGCCGCTTAACGAGCCCGTCCGCACCACTTAACGATCTCAGCGTTCCATAAACTTTCTACCGCGCTTGAGGTACCTATACACACGTCAGTTGGCAGCCCCCGACTTGTGCCTTCGCGATAATAACAGTGTATCAGCATTTTTGCATGGTTGGCCTTAAGCGCAAAATATTTCCTGCTACCGTTTGGAAGCTGGAGAGATGAAACTGCTGCGGTTTGCTACAAAAAAATTAAAAATACTTTCTAGTAGTTTCTATCCGGAACAAGTAGAAGTAGCAGTTGTTTGACAAGTTTCTAAAGACTAACGTTGACTTAAAAACTTAATGCATACAGTCTGCAGAGAAAACTAAAGTAATTATGTAAATTACAAAGCAACTCGTCAAAAATTTGAGATTTTCAGTTTAACAACGTAGTTTCTTACAACACGCCATTAATTAATAATAAACGAAATTATAACAATTATAATGGATGATGGTAAGAGCCTCAGTGTGTACGAAAAAATTTTGCTGCTCTGCAAGACAGCTGGAACTTTCTCTTAATAACTGCAAAGATAGAAATTTCACTGGGACCTTCTTAGTAATGAGAAATCAATGGTGTTAGTCCCCAAAGGCTTTTCGTCGTTTCAAAGAGCTCAATGGGAAAACATTCCACACTTTCACAGGAGACCGGATTTTTTTAAATTTGCAAGGAAATCCACCTTAAAGTCTGGACTTAACATCTTGTAAGACCCTGGTCTGATTACTGGTCAAAGCAGACGAACTAGCGCAAATAGCTTCATTGATTGCTGACGAAATCCCAAGGCCTTCAGTAGGCATGGTGCACACTAAACAATGGAAATAGAATAAATATCAAGACTGGAGGGAAAATATTCCGGGTCAGAGTTGGGCCAAGCAATTTCTAATTGGATATGAACCTAAAATCTATCAAAACAATAGTAGACTTGTTAGCAGGACACTCTATACTCAAAATGCATATGAGCAATCTGTCAGGTAGAAAAAGGCACTAGCGCCCACATTGCACGAGACTAACAGGAATGCGGTTTCCAAAAATGGGCTCAGAATATTCGAAACCTACCTGTTAGATCTGGTAAAAACAAGCAACTTTATGCATTTTCTGATGTCAGAATAAGTTACTTTTGAGAAAATGCAAAAGTTAAAATGCAATTTCCCACAGCTGTACGTATCTAATTTTCAAAATAGAGCGTCGCAATTTCATTTACAAACAGTGTATTTGTATCTCCAGCAATATTGTTCGATTAAAGCCTGTGCATCCGCAAAAGAAAAAGGGAAAAGCGTATGAATAAGTGCGATTGTGAACTCGAGCATGTAAATTGGAAATTCAGAATGATATATAAGGTTGGCAGCGGCTGATATACAACTACGAACGATCGGCGGTGGAAGCCTGGTGGAGAGAAATTGATTTTAGGTGTTCCACAGCGGTTTTTCCACGTGTCTGGCCCGCTACACCAGAAAGTATAAATCACCTTTCACTATAAACGTGAGCGAAACATGAAATTTATGAAATACGTCAATAAAAGCGATCTTATACAAAAGTGAAATTGATGGATTTATTGTCTAATTCGGAGATTAAACGGTAACAATGCCATTCAAAAGATTTCAACACGGACTTGCGGAGTGCATTCTTACCTCACGGTCGAGTTTGATGGTTGGTCCGAGAAATACTTTAAAAATTAAATTATTAAAGTATGAGATCGATCGAAGTAGATTCTGAATCATCTGTAATTCGCTTTTCTAGCAAAATATTAATAATGCATCCTCATCGTTCATCCACTTTCCGGCAGAATTTGTGATTCAAAAGAGACGACCCATAAACACGTAGTGGAAGCATCATTCTACCTCCTATCGGATAAAATCCATAAATCCATCACCGTCTGTTGTCCATGCCGCCTCTTTTGCCGCGATATCTCGTTGTTTCATTATACAAGGAAAGGGTCGATCGATGCTTTCCTGCTTCTACCGAAGCCTTTGCCTCCAGCCAGCGCGGCAATATCGGCGATGGATGCATTCTACCAGACAAACAGCGTGAAGGTACATAATTCACGCCGTTTGCTCGTTGAGGAGGATCCGTATCTATCGCTGCTAGATATTCATCCGCGCTGCAAAGTAATGAATTCGGACAATGGTACGATGGATGTGTAGGGGGGCGATCTTGGTTTTGCTAGAGGAGGAACGTTTATCAGCCAACAAGCTGCCAGGTTGCGCAGCGTTGGCCTCGATTAGGTGAACGAACACATCGGAATTTATTAATGGCATTGCTAATGGTTTGTGATATCCACTATGGAGGTTGATATTGAAGTCATTGGATGAAGAACAACTTAGAGTAATGAATGGGCGTATATGGACAGATACAGGATGCGAGGAGTTTATCAACCATAATATTTGCACATCCGTATGCAAATTATGTGCTGCATTCATCTTCCTCAAACATCCAGCATATGTATGTTATATTTTATTCATAGAAAAACTCGTTTTCCCTCTCGCACAACGACCTCAAACGTCAATAAATTCCTGCACTGCCATGTCTCTTCTGCCCTTATTTCCCATTCCGTAACATGCAGTAGTAGTGGCAGTGGTGAACTTTACGCTTTGAAAGGGAGAAACTTGGCATTGTTTCCTCTTTCTTTGACTGGCTCAACGCACGTAAAGAGGAAACAAATGAATATCTACATAGCTCGCTCCGTTAGAACTTCGTCGCGTACATATCGGAAAGAGACGGCGCCCCATCCAGCCGCCCTCTGCGAATGTACGCGATCAACTTCTTTAACGTTAATGAAACTTAAGACGCTAGTTCGCTTTCCAGCGTCGTCCTCGTGCTTTGTATTTCATTTTGCGTCATTAAAAGTACCGTCGAGCGTCTCGCAACAATAGTATAGCTTTACCGATTTGGAAATTTCGAAAGTACAGAATCTGCAGCACGGTATATATTCGTGATGGTATTGTTGAAACATGTTATGGAGTTGCAAAGGAGCACGAAAGTTGTTTCTAATTAGGGAAGAGATCTTTGCGACTATTTTCTGTTAATTAGATGGAGATGAAGTTTAGATGTTTGTGTAAATAGGTATACGGCCAATTAACCTATGTAACTAGTGTAACTAGTGTAACTAATTGACGTGCTCTTCTTACTGCGGAAGTTTATTTTATTTAGTTTTAATTAACTTAATTTATTTACTTCTATAATCGCCAATTTTCGTGAATTTTCAGTTTTTTCACCGCATATGAAGATAATCATTTGTCTTTGTGCCAGCAAAACAATTTCCTATCATTTAATTTAGAACCTCATTCTCTTAATTTTGAATCGTTTCAAGGACAGACGCGCTCGTCATCAAACCCCCCGATTCCTTTGCAAATCATCTTGAATCAAGGTTCGTGCCATCTAGCGAATAAGTAAGATTTAAGATGGAAAGCGAAGAAATCAGAAGTGGAATTATAACAGAGTGAAGTAGATATAACGCAAAGAAAAATATGCATTCGGCCAGTCGCTAATCTACTTTTGACCCAAATGCGATTGTCTTGTAAGCACTTGATATCTATCACCCTCGCGTCCGCCGGCATGAGCAATTCATATGGCTCCCGGAAAAGAATGGATATGAAACGGAGGGCACGTGCGCCGGCAGCCATATAGCCGCTGCTAACATACATTCTGGGATATGCGCTTTTCCTTCTATGAGCTCTGAAACGAGACGAAGGAAAAATTCCAGATGTGACGCAATAATGCGGATATACGGGTGGATATGGTTATGCCGGTGATTGTTATAAACATTACCGTTAGGGTGAGAGAAAGGCAACGTGAGCGAGAATTATGCGTTTAATATAAGAAGGAGGTTGGTCTGTTGTTTATTGTTCGTTGCGAATTTCATGTTTATTTAATGGACTTGAATTGATATTGGACAGCCTGTGTTAGTATGTTCTGTATCACGTGAATCCTTCGAAGATTAAGTGGCACTATTTATGTATTGATGTAGATCGACAAATACGTCATACAGTATGTTTATTAATAGTTTCCGTAGTAATTAACGCTCGTATTGATTTGCATTGTGCAAACTTTCGAACTGCACCTTAATTCTTGCACTAATTTCGCACTAGTCTATGCGAGCGCCACTTTAGATGTGCTTTTCTTGAACATTTTTCGCATTTCCCTGTGCAAGATGACGTAAAAGAAGATAGTATTTCGGTGGTAATATAACTCCATTAACCATCCTTACAATCATTAACCTCTTATTCCATTGTCTCCAATCTACTACTTCGCCGCAGTACTTTTAGACGCCTCTCATCATTCCATTATAACCTTTTCTCGGCGACGCCTTACTTCGTCACGTCCCGTAATAAGACGTTCCATTCTGCACCGCAACCCTTAACCCCTAAATAACACAATATAATGGCGATAATAAGGATTTCGCCACTCACAGTTCGCCGTCATCAGCCTTGCCTCGAGACATGTCCATCCAAATCTGCCCGCTTAAACTCATCATTTCTCATGGAACGCGATTTAAGATTTCGCGACGAAATGGAGCGTGCAGCGCAGATTAGGATTTCTTATTCATTTTCGCCCGAATGGGAGATTTATTATTTTAGTTTTGGGCGCCGTTCAAAAGCTCACCGCCTTCACTTCCCGCCGTCCCTATCGTTCTCCGATGTACTGCCGCTGTTCGTGAATCGCCTAGCGCGCAAAACGAGGAAGGAAGAGCTCGGAAGAATACGGCGGCCCAGTCCTCTCAGTTGCGAGAACATAAAAGGATGGTAGTTACGGTAGAAAGGGAGCGAACGAATAGCGGAGAGAGTGGGAAGAAGAGGTAATTCACTGCGTTGCCGGGCATCGTAAAACCCGTTGAATTTTTATGCGGACCTGTCCAAAGTCTAATGGAATATAAACTTGGAGAGCAGGATAAATAGGAAGGTCCGATACAAGCGGAGCATTGTAGCGAACCTTCCCGCTAATACTACAATACAGGCGGACGCATTGAAATGGAGCAGACGAGCCTTTGGAGGTGAATTGTAAAGTGCAGTGTACTTATTCGAGTGATATGTGTGAAGTTAATTTAAGGTTAACTTATATCGGCCTCGTCCGTGCAAAGTTTCTAGGGAACAGAGAGTGGTTTATTTGGTACATTTTTCTTTCCAACTTTTATAGTAGTTAGGACGTTGTAAATATATTCTCCGAGCAAAATAGTGCGCTCCAGAGATTATGCAAGTTAACCAAGGCAAACGCGAACAGTCGGTAGAAGATGTAGTAAGCTTTGGGACAATTCAAGTATATTAATATTTCGTCTATAATTTAGCGTCTGAGTCACCAAAGTAACTAATTTCTTTCCCGCCCAAATGGAAACAAAGCAGAGAAGTTCTAACGACATTCCCTTTATGCCTATAGCTTCCAAACACATTTCCCTCTCTCGGTATAATTCAAAAGTAGTAGTAATAAGCTTCATTTAGTAGTTTCCACGGCCGCTGTTTGAAGTCACGAATTACTATGTCACCTTCATATTTTTTTTCCGATGTCGATGGCTTATGAAAAGACAAATCCTTGACTAGCAAGCAAAATAACTACTTGAACAAGTAAGCTACATTTGCTTGATTCTGTAAGGATTTAATTGGATTAAACCGCCTGATTATGCTTTGTATTCAACACTCTACCCGCAAATTTTAACGTCCAAATTTACCTCGGTCCTCCTGTACACGATTACTTGCAAAGTTTGCTTTATTACTCTAAATAGAAGCCGTAAAACAAAATCTAACATGTTTATCTCGTTTCTCATAACCGTTTTCATCATTTCCCCTAGCCGCCGCTGCGCACTTCGTTGTATATAAACATTTATTCAGTGTCACGCGAAGGGTAACGCGTTCATTACTCCGGGGAGAATCTGGAGACATTGTTGACTTCAAATAAGCTGAAGCATCCCTGGAGAGGACCGTACATGCCCTCTGCTGGGAAGCAAGTGTAAGCATCGAACGAAAACTCCCGGATTTTCCAGCCGTATCTACCTGAACGCGTCTGAACAGTAAATTATTCGTGGAAAATATACCCGGAACCGAAGGTAGCTCGTATGCGTTCACCTTCTCTCTATCCAACCTTGGCATGTTGGAGCGACTTTCGGAAAACGTGTGTTCGAAGCGGCGCGGGGGGATGCGAGTGAGCAACTCGAATTGAGTGAAATAACGCATAAATTGAATTCCGAAGGATGTTTCTCGGTTGCGACGTTGGTACGCTACATGGGAAGAAAATATCATCTTCGTTTGTTTTAAATGTAATTATTAGTTTCGTCTTGTTTTCAATGCCGCTATCTTCAATTTCTTTTCAAAATAATTTTATTTGGTATTTGTTGCACGTAATTAAAATGGTTGCAAATGAAGAAACTTTGCGAACTTCCTTTAACAAATTAATTCTAGTTGGCTCAAACATATCAAATCCTTTCATGTAGAAAGTAGTGTAAAACTTTTCAACGATACTGACGTTGACGAGAGGCCGCAGTAAATGTTAAAATTTATTTAGATTTATCTCTGTAGCAAAATATTAATTAGTTAAGGAAGCATCTGTGTATGACGCGTAATTCCTTTGCATATCCCGTACGAAACATAAATAAATAACGTTGTACAGAACCGTCATATTTCATGTAACATCCACTACTTTTAATACGACCTCTCTTCACATTTCATGCATATCCACCTCTCTATAAATATTTAAACACGGCCAACTATAAATCATAGGCCGAATCGATTAAACAACACGAACGATTGGCAAAACGAGCTGCACAGTAAAAGCCAATCAAGTGCAAACTTGTACAAACACGCGAGCGGAAGCAACTATTGATTCTGTCAAAAGTTTTCGCTACATAATTTCCAGTAATTAATATAAACTTCCGAGCAACTAAATTGGCCCCCAAGTGTGTACGCTACTGCACGACAGCAGCGCTGGTTATTGAGCGTTTTAAATTCATAGCGAAAGTTGGGAAGATTAATAGAAGAATGATAACGAGAAGATGTATGCCGTGGCTATTTAATTCCAGCAGAAGGATGGTGTAGATCTTATACGTGTACCTTGTGATTGAAGTTGTTTCCCTATTTTTTTTTTTTTTATTTCTTTTAAGTTGGTAATTAAGTTAGTAAATTGTTTTTCTCTGCTAGCATTGATTGATGTTAGAACAAAAGGTGCCGCTTTTATAAATACAGCCATGGTCATAAATAAATAGAGCTGGCATTTTCGCGCATCAAGATTGCGCGTACCTACAAACAGATTTTTCTTTATCTTTTTAATAAAAATTGCTTGTGCATACTCAGATAAGCTTTACTTAGCAAGAAATGTTCGAAAGACACCAGTGAGAATTTTCTAAATGCTTCTTCTCAAACCCATCATTATCAAAAATTGATTAAATAAATTTGAAATTGGCCTCCTCTGTTCATCAGAACTTTATTCTGTTGCGGATTACAAATTAATACTACCAAAAGTAATAGCACCAAATTTCATTCAAATCACTTTCAAGGATATACACATAAAACGTTTTCTTCTGGAGGACAGAACAAGGATAGAGCTTACCCACTGAGTGCTAACATTTTGTAATTAGAATTTCCTGATTGCCACAGCAAGTTCGAGTGTTAGAAGATCGACATGTTCGGTACGTTACAAGTGCTGGTTCGCATCCGAGGGGAACAGGATGGGGTCGTGTCATTAACTCGTGAAGTCCGGGGAGTTTCCCGAATTTCATCTTCGTCGCCGGAGCAACACCTCTCCCCGGCCGTTTGGCTTCGGTGATTTAACACGGGAACCTCTTAAACGGAATGAGACCGCTTTGAATTTCAAATGATAGCACCTACTGCATACGTATATAGCACGGCTTTGGATGCGAGGTCTATGTCGGCACACACAGCCATGTATACGTCGGGAAAGGAAACGCCGATGAGGATCGTGATGAATGGAGATTTCACGGTTTGTTAGCCGCCGCTCTTGGCCGCTGCAAGAAGATTGATTTTCATGCAAGTCTAGTGACCTGTTTTTCTGTAAGAGACACGGAAACAAATTGACGGAGCTCTTTCACGTTAAGGATGCGAGGATGTGGAAGACGATGTTCTGCGGAATAAGATACGAATTTGTTTATTTTTAATTAATTACGAAGCTATACCAGTTTAACATGTCGCTGTATAAGTTATTGTAATGGAATATAACCAATACAATTTCGTATTCAACAATTGATACGAACTCTAACAATGTAGCTCTGAAGAATGTTCTAATCGTTTCTCATTTTTTTCTCTCATTTATGTACGAAAAGTGCGTTGAAAACTAACGCATGAAACGCAATACGCAGGAAAAGCTCCGGATCGCTAAACGCTGAGCTGGAGACGCGGGTAGATGCCAAGACCGGCTTCGATAAATGCGGAATGTACCTATTTCTGGATTAATTCGAGCATAAAACTTTGTTTGACGATATTGCTCTTCCTGCAAACTAAAAGCGAAATACGCTCAGAAACATAGTCAAGATGTGTATCGCATCGTTTATTACCCTTTTGCCGAAAGAACGCCGTAGCGTTTTAAAATTACTCGCGTGAGAGGTTTTCCCGTTGCAGAAAATGGAGCCGTTTAAGGCTTTAACGGTATATTTACATTCCTACAATACGCTACAAATGTTAACAAAGTAAACGTGGAAAATGTAGTAGAAAATTGAAGTTAATTTGAAGAACAGAAAATAATTATAGAAAGTAACGATTTTATTTAAAGAATTCGGCCTTGAATAGAGCTATGTGTGTGGCAGTGCTGAAAAGCTGGAAAAAGAAATATTGAGAAAAAAGAAGTATTGCACTATGTATGACAAGCTATATGCAAGAATACAAATTGTTGTAATTAACTATCCAATGATAAACCGCCAAATTAGTCTTCTAAACATCGTTCTTTTAAATTCGCCTCTAGAGTATACAAAACAGTAGTTGTCTGCGTTCTTTCCACTTCCTTTAGCCGAGTTTAACAGAGTGGTAAAGTCAATACTGACAAATCTCTCTCTAAGAAGTGAAGTGTTTTGGGGCAAATAGCGTCCGCTTTAATTACTACAATCAGCGCGAAGGCAACGAAATAACTTTTGCCATAGAACAAAGCTCGCTCTCCGGGAAAATTAACTCAAACTCCGGATTGGCGCTCAAAAACTTCTAAAGAATCCAATATTTTCTCGTACTGTGTGTTGCTATCTTTTTTTTGTGTCGTTTCGTTCGATAAATGTTTCGCTTGAAATGTTGTGCTAACACAACCAGTGCTGGAACGCAGCGCCGTTACTTTCCATTCATTTACTCTTCGTAGTTAGAATGGAGAAGGGTATTATGCTAAGAAATGTATTTTAAACGCTAATTACTTGCATTATCTGTCGTTTCTACTCGTCACGGTTACTCGTGCGAAATAACTACATTGGAATATAAAAGAAGACCGACAGGGAAACATATCTAATCCGCAGCAATTAATTTTTGTTAAATTTAGTATGTGTGTAAGCCTTATAGTAACGCCATTTAATTTTTTGGATTTGATGGTGGCATCATTCCAAATTAATCATATTATCACCTTCCTAGGGCTTCGCGACTTTCTTGAGAGAACACCTTTTATTTCAGCAAACTCCTTTTAGAAAGGCGTATTTTCAAGAACATGCAAGAGATACATGAACTGTGGTCACTTGTCGCAGTGTTAGAAATCAATTTGCTGCCATTAAAGCTGGCTTTAAGTTAGTCGATACACCACTAAATACGTAGCTCTTATACTGCCAAGTGGCTGTTGAAAACGGCGTTAATTTGTTCTTACACCAAGTTTCATAAAAAATGTTACAAGAATAATATTTTTTACGTATAATTAAAGTCAGCTAATCTTTTAAACTTATATTTGAAGAATAAAAAAGTTAATGTTTTTTTCGTTCAACGGCAACGTTTTGACGTCGTAAAAAGCATCTTTTGTAACTGCACTTGAATGTAGCCCAAAGTTTGGGCCAAGCAGATTGTCAATGTTTTTGTGTAAAACTTCAAGACTTGACTTCAACAATCAGGATTTTCATGCAGTTGCAGATGGTCAAAGATGGTTTCATCATCACTAAGTGCTTGTGTTTAACAGTTCCATATCTGCTCCATGTAGATCAAGAAATCCAAGTGAACCGTAATTACCAAATCATCCCTTACTTTCTCGCTTACATCTTAAAGCAAAGGATCCCTCTTCATTACTGATTACCTTTCTCCCAATTATATACACTTAAAATAAGTACCCCGACCATTAACCCATTTCCCTTAAAATTCAGGAGCATTCCGTCGTTTTTTTATCCCGCTCTAAACCATCGAACAACGTGAACTCCCGGCTTTTGTCAGTGCCTCATCCGCTTTCAAACGATAAAAACATAAACAATAGGAAAGTTCGAAAAGATACACACGCGCCATCAACAGCAAATGTAGTATTTCGCTAAACACAAACACCGACGGCAATAAAAGAGCAACTTTTTTTTGAATTCCATTTTTAATCCCTTTCGTGATGATGTTTTTATGGCGCTTTTGAAAGCTGTTTAGTCGCCTTGTTTATCTTTTAGAATACATCAATGTTAATAATTATGATCGATAAACACGATAGGAACATGACAAAAGTGCGATCAATTAAATTGTGGACGTGGAATATAACGATTTTAAAACGGAATGGGTAGTTTAAAGTTTATGATACGAATTTACGCGTTTTCTATGTTGTAAAATATTGGAAAAATAGTTAATTGCCACTTCAACTTGCGAAAGGAATTTTTCACGCGATATTTTGTGATTTTTTGTAAGTTTTCGAAGCTTTAGATCGTTGGTTCCCAACCGGTGGGACGTCTTGGGTTTTTTGGGGGCTCGCCGATTAACAATTTTAAAAACATTTTTAAAAATCTAAAGAGGGTTGGGAATCACCGCTTAGACGAACGAAAATAACAAAATTCACAAACTATATTTAAAAAATTTATTTTCTTTCAAGCATTGGCGTCAATAAAGCAAAGGACTACAAAAAGATATGATGAAATGTTACCTTTTAGCTTACAATAATGCAAGTAATGTTTTACAAAAACACTCCGTACGCACACATTTTCGACGGTGCTTCATGAAACTAAAGAGCTTCATCAATTTCTCATCAAAATTATCTATGCCTTGTACCGAATCTTTATTAATCATTGTAAAGCAAGCAAGCGTTGCCAAAGAATATCATTTTACACGATATTGAGTAAAAAAATGTTTTAAACCTTTTCAACCTGCAAAGAAACTCCAAAAACGTTTCTGAAATCTAGCCGCAAATAAATAACATTTAATTCTGACTTAAACTGAGATTTCCATAAATAGGGGGAGCATGACCTTACAGCATCCAAAGGAGTTATTACACAATTCCTTTATTTTAGTGGGTAGATGATGTTGATATTTCACATCAATTCCAACCCAACTAAAATGTTCCATGGAAAGACGCGTTTCTGTTATTTGCTCCAATTCGAATTGAAGCAATGACCCCTACTAATTAAATCACGGTGGTCCCTAGCGGTTTCCTGCACCGCGGTCAAATGACCTGCTCTGCCCTCTTAAGAATTTTTTAATTCCGTAGGAGTTCTGTGGCCTTTAAAATGTCCACAATTTTCTGCGGCTCCGCGTTTAAAAATTTTCCAGGGTTTATCTCTCGTGCCCCTAAGTTACTGTATCTTATGCTTCGCAGTGGCTTATAAGCCGTAGAGCAGTTTCCTGTTCCTTACCGAATCGTCTACATGTTGGTTTGTCTAAATGTTTGTTTAGCGGGCAGTGGCAAGTTTCGATGCCGACCAACAAGCAGATCTGATCGTGGGCAGCAATTCCTCCAACTTTTCTTTTGGGGGTCGTGCCAGCAAAGTCTTCGAGTGCATGTTTCCTGATTCTTCTCTTAAATATTTTTCATGCCACTGGTCTAGCCGTCTTTTTATTTCCGCCTTAGCCATCTTTAATGTGGGAATGCACTGCCGCTCTTTGCTAGTCAATCTACCTTTTCATTGCCTGGTAAGTTGGTATACGAAGGTACCTATGCCAGTCTTCAGTAAAGTCGCTTGGCTTGCTATAAAATTCCTGTTTTTTCCGATCGTGTCTAATCCTTACTCCAACATACATATATTGACATTTATTCCTCTTCCAATGTGCAGGTCTTTGCAAAACTGTTGACGAACAGTCCCTGCAATCTGAAAAAGCTAAATCTCTGGAATAATAAAATTAGAAACTGTTAACTTTTCAAGCATAACTTCATAAATTACCTGTCAATACCTTCTCCAGCAATCCTTTTTTGATCTATTAGAAAATTAGTCCCCGAATGAGCATCACGCGATAATATTTCATCGACGCGGTTCCGTAAAATTATACAGCATCCATCATACGTCGACAACTACTCGTATCATACATTGCCGCGATATAATAAAGCCATATATTCTCATACCTAACAAACGCATTATGAACGACCAAAGCGAATGGCTGATGTGCATCAATCATGCGGCTGATTACCGGAGTCGATAGAGGGCGCTAATGCATATTTCGAATTTTTGCAACGGCTTAATCAAATCAAGAAGGCTAGTGCCCTTGATATTAATCGACCGCCGCTTCAGTATTAATCAATTTCCAGGATTTGGGTGGAACATGTTTTATGGATTAAAGTGTGATGTGCCGATGTTGGCCTCTGCCTTATTGATGGGATTGAATCTGGCGCAGCTTCAAATGGATGAAGGTTAACATGTTTTATAGTTATTTTTGAATGAAATTTCATTTAAAAATATTGAAATAAATGAAATTACGTAGCGATTTCAATTGTTTTGTACAACAAGCAGAAATTGCAGAAATGACCGAAATCGGTAGTGGTCTCCAGAGATTTCATTAAAAAAAGAAGAAATCCCATCAGGACCGCAGGATTTCTTACTCTTCAAGTTATCGAATATCAATAGACATTCTACCATCAACAGAAAATGTAAATGGAACTGATACTGTCATATTTAAGGGAAAATTACTCCGTTACCACTTGAGCATTACACTTGTTAGATGTATAATTATACACAGCGAGGTCTATAATTTTGTTCTAATTTATACACCCCATAAAGTCTTTCGCATTCACATCTCTGTTAGATATTTACCGGGTAACGATATTATTTACGACGCGGAGGCCATAATAAATTATGTTGTGGAGAATTTAATCCAGCAGCGTGCCGCATTTGGTAGTAATAAAGTTTATATGCATACCTTAGTCTAGGTCCGCCCCACTATTAATAATTCGTAGATGCAAAGCAAGGGAGACGTGGAAACAATTTAGATAGTAACCGGATTTGTAGGAATTATAAGTTTTTCCTTCCTTTTCGGAGCGGAAGCATAAGAAATGTAATGTTCGCATTGGAGCTATTTAAATTTTATATCGTTGGTCATGGAAAAGTTTGAATTTTAATATATTAGATGTGTATCCTTCTTATACTTCAAAGTGACGTACACTGCCGTACAGTGAAGTTCGGTCATACAATAAAAATCTATTATATCACACTGTATACAATTATTAATACATAAAATTAGAAAAATCTTATGCGCGAAAGTTTTAAGAAAATTTACTTCAAAATGGCACGAGCGCGCAAGCCTACCAGTGTAGAAAAACGTTCACGCATTATTACGCTGTTCGAAGAAGGATATTCGGGGCGACAAATTGCTGAAAAAATAAATATGAGAAGTTCAACAGTAAATGACATCTTAAAGCGATATCGGACAACTGGAACTATAGAAAATCGTGTTCTTCCTGAAGCATCTAGGAAAACAACAAAAGCTGAAGATTTGAGAATTGTATTAGTAAGCAAACGCAATATAAAATTAACAGCGCCACAAATAGCAGCCGAAGTCAATCGCGGCCGTGAAGAACAAGTTTCGGCGCGTACGGTAAAACGTCGACTTCAACAAGCGGACCTTCATGGACGCATTGCCATTCGAAAACCCTTGTTACTTCGGGGCAACAGAGCAAAACGGCTACAGTGAGCCCGTTCTCGTCTAGATTGGTCGTTAGATGATTGGAAACACGTGCTTTGGAGTGACGAGTCAAAGTTTGAGGTTTTTGGGCAAAATCGACGAATTTATGTCCGAAGATCTAAAACCGAAAAGTGATCCCGGACTGCATTGTGCCAACAGTGAAGCAAGGGCGTAGTTCTGTGTTAGTGTGGGGATGTTTCTCCTTTGCTGGGGCGGGAGATTTCTGCAGAGTGCAGGGTGTAATGAGGAAGGAAGATTATTTTGCAAATACACCAGAACCATGCAGTGCCATCAGGATTGCGTATGATAGGCCGTAACTTCACAATCATGCATGACAACGACCCAAAACACACTGTGTTAGTGTGTAAGAACTATCTAAAGGAGCAAGAAGAACAGCTGAAAATCTGAAAGTAATGACATGGCCCCCACAAAGCCCAGATTTGAACCTTATAGAGTTGTTGTGGGATGAACTGGATAGGAGGATCTGAAAAATATGCCCAACTTCACAAGAACATTTACGGAATATTCTGCAACATGAATGGATTAATATTCCACAATCCGTTTTAACAAAACTTATCGAAAGAATGCCTAGAATAGTTCGAGCGGTGATCAACAGCAAAGGAGGTTTTTTCGATGAAAAAAAAAAAAAATAATGTTCAGTACGTTATATTAGGCCAGAATAACTTTTTATTTATTTATTTTTGTCTTTTCTACCTGTACATATAATAAAATTGCATTTTGTTTTTAGTTTCGTTTGTTTCTGTAACCTTTTCATGTTGTTTACCAACCGACCGAACTTATCTTCTCGCTACTTCAATTTCTATGCTCCAAGATCAGCAGTCAATTAAAGATTATGAAAGCGGAAATAGACCCGCACAAACGACCATTGTTCCAGGAAATTAATCTAAAACCTTTGTCTGTTTATCGTTTCAAATAATATTCTAAATACAGCTCACGCAGACTTCGAGGGTCAGCTAGCTTATAGCGAGTGACCTCTTGTATTGTCTACGTCGATTTAATGACAGAGATTCCCGTACAAATCGTATCGTGGTTGTATAGTTTATTTAATGCGCAGTATACTCGCGAACTTGGACGAAGAAAAGCCAGTTATTGCTTTCGATAAGTTAAATTTAAATGCTGATATCAAGGAAAATATTGACAACAGCTGCTGCATGGTAGGATGTTTTATTTAATTGGTGTTTAAACTAGGATTTCCTGTATTTTGGGAAATTCTATTGTGATCGTGCTGTTTCCCAAGTAATAGCTTGGCTTTGTGTGGAATTATATTATACCGTTATTGTTATTCATGGGATCTTAACATCGTGAGGAACTAGAAAGCAATATGTTAGTTAATTCTCATGCAGTTACTATAATGTCTTTATTGTTTAAAACGACTGCTGTTATCTTCTGAAAGATATACAAGACATCACCATATTGTCTTCTGGTGCGAAACTCAAGTGCTAGTGGACACTGGCTGTGTGTATTCGGAGCTAAAACAAGTAAAAGGAAAGCAAAAGCTCAACCAAGAAGAACGTGGCAAGAAGTAAGGGCATCAACTGTCAGGAAAGGAGTCAAATGGGACGAAATGCAATAATACAAACAAGATTGAAAGCTATGGAGGAAAATTTGAAAAAGACTAATTCCACACGACTTAACACGGCAAACACCCTACACCTTGTAGAAGGATAGAAAGGCTTATGCCAGCTCCAGAATTCACTAAAGATGATAACATTGCAATGGAAACATTACATCTTTGGGTAGATAAAACCAGGTCTTGTAATTGCAAACCTGATGCGCCAGCAACATAAGTCTAAACATAAACCTAACTATGAAGTATCCATGTAAATACCTCCCATTTGCACTGTAGAATTAAACATCCAACTATCGCGAATACGTAAAATAGTTACAAACCTCAGATTCCATTGATAACATCGAAACTATTGTCGTAAGCGCGTTCCTCAAACGCTTTGTAACAGCTAAACCGCCACTCGACTGTACGCAACCGGCTAAAATCCTAGTGATCCCGCCAGGGCTGGCACCGCGGTAAATTGAAGACCATCGCACCATGAAAGCGGAGATAAACCGGGGACAAAGACTATTGTCCGACGAAATTAATCTAAAACCTTTTGTCTGTTTATCGTTTCGTATAATATTCTAAATATAAGCTAGCGCGAGCAGATTTCAACGGTCAGTTAGCTTCCAACCGCTATGAAGCTCTGGTCTTGGACTATTATCTCTCCATTTATTCGATGACAGGTTTCACTGAAGATTTATAATGAGTATCCTGAATGTTGCAGTATATAAGCTTCTGAGGTTACTAAAATAATGCTACGCCGATACTACAAAACATTATTTTGGGTTGTTAAAAGTAAAAAGGGGAAAATTTAATTTTATTTACTAAATGTAAAGAATAAATTCGGCCAGGTTCTTTTTTTTAATTATTTTTGTTTGGTGTTCTTGTAGAAATATTTCAACATTTTGCTAAAAGCACAACTTAGTCTGAGCCATTCTACTTCTTATAAAATAACATTCGACTGTTGATAACAGGTGGATGGTATTGCAATAATTCTTTTACTTTTGAGAAAAAAAAATGGTATCAATACTTCACGCTTATTTAAAGAAAATTAAGACACATCATTGTAAAAGGGTTCGCTGCATTTCATTTGGGTGTAAAAAGGCCGGAAAATTAGGCGAAATGTTCTCAACTTTATCCAACTTACTTAGTTGCATAAAATGAAAATTCTTCTAAACTACTTCTTATTTTAACAACACATATGTATCGGCACCCTCCGCACCATACAAGTTTAATTAATTAATTCGGGACGGCCGTTTCGAGGACACGAATGGTCCTCATCATCAATCGGTGACCGAATGATGTGAGAATGTGAGAAAAAAAAAAACTTTTTCTAAAACTAAAACATGCATGTACTATCCCTACTTCTTAGAACAGATATTCTTTACAAGTGCCTATTTCTACCTCCTGCACGCCTTGAAGCTACGATGTGCGAAAAATAACATGCATGAACTATCCCTTCTTTCGAGAAGAAATATTGTTTTACAAGTGCCTATTCTACCCTCTATGCGTCTTCTACTACGACATGCGAAAAACACGGCCAGATAGACGGGAAGATCTCTTTTATAACCCAAAATATAAACAAGTGCCAGCCTACTGCAAAAGATCAAAAAGGACAGAGTACGACAACGGTCCGTTTTCTCTGTTCATCAGATTTTTATTACTTTTTATGTAAACCGTCTCGTACGCATCTAATTCTCGCGGCGACGTTACGTTTTTAATTAATTTTAAGTCTTCTAATTTAATACTATGCCCGGTTGCATTTATATGTTGTGCCACACTCGACGCGTCCAATCTGCCGTAGCGATAATTTCTTATATGCTCTTTGAATCTAGTTTCTATCGCTCTTTTCCTTTGACCAATATAGGCTTTATTACAGTAACTACATTCAATTTTGTAAATACCCGACCTTCATCCCATTTTCGGTTTATCTTTAGGATTACCGAGAAGATTTTTCAGTGCGTTGCGCGAACCGAAGCATACGTTCATATCTTGACTCTTCGAAACCTGACACGCCTTTCGATATGCCGTGAAAGGGGAGTTTCACGAATTTCTTACTATTAGTTTCTGCCGGGGTTACGGTCGTAGAATTTCTTACGTAAAGCCCATGTTGGACTTTCTTAAGCACGCGATCGACTTCTATAGAAGAGTAACCGTTATAAATAGCTACGTTTTTTTATGAATTTAAATTCTGTGTTAAATCTACTTCTACTTAGAGGGAATTATACTTCTTATTTTACTCGTTCAAGTAGAAAATAAAGGACAATTCGTTCTCAATAAATACCCTCTTTCCAGCATAAAAGAATTTATCTCGCTTGTGCAGCTAGGCTAAAACAAGGAACAGAAAAGCGATATGAATTTCTAAGAAGTAGAAGCATTGCACAAACGTGCTCAAACTGAGTCTAACGTTGATTAATTTTTATTTATTTTGTTTCAGGTAAGACAACCACGCACGACAACCAACTAAGGATATTCGTAGACGTGCTTTTTCTTTTAAAAATGGCTAGAAAGGTAAATCGTTTCAATTTAACGCATGATTTTGTCATGTTAGAAAGATACGATGTAATGTTTGGTTGAAAAAAAAGGAAAATTTCACGCAAAGGAAATGCCTAACATTTCTATTCTTTCATATTGGAATATTTTATCTAATATCTTCCAGTTGCATTACAGACTACAATATTATTAATCCCAATGCGAATTTGCTTATACCAAATGCGCTCATAAATAGCTATTCCCATTACACACTACATTGTAACGAAACCGCACATTGTATCTTTCATCGATGGCAATTGTAAAGTACTACTAGTAGACATATTAATCGGCACTATATTTTATAGCCTACTTTATTGTAGCTTTATATCTGCCTATTATTGTACAGCACTAAACATAGTTACTATCGAAGAAAACTCTTAACCGCAAACTGTAAGTAACTGTAAGTAATCTTCTAAAAGGACATAAAATTTAAGACCGAATTAAATATACACTTAAACTAGTTGTTACTCGACGGTATTTTAAAACTGGAATGTTTACAACT
Source organism: Oryctes borbonicus (assembly GCA_902654985.2). Classification (NCBI taxonomy): domain Eukaryota; kingdom Metazoa; phylum Arthropoda; class Insecta; order Coleoptera; family Scarabaeidae; genus Oryctes; species Oryctes borbonicus. The sequence continues at coordinate 4,390,501 of LR736886.1, forward strand.
GGCGTACTTGTAAGGATTAAGGGAAAAAAGGCAACGTAGATTTGGAATTGAGATTTTTCCTTCTTGAGGGAGTCACCGCTAAAATTAAGGCTTCGCGTTTCATTGTAAAACGAAAGTTTACATTACATCGTTGCATCGGCGCTCAAAGCGTAGCTTCATATTTAATTTACTAATGAAGAACACATTTAATCAACCATACCGATTTCGACGAATACCAACGTAGAACGCGTAATACCGGCGCCCAACATATTGAGTTTAATCTGACATTATAAATTCCCTCACGTACCTCTCCTAACGCCTTTATAAGCGTTATGGGTCCCACGTATAGTCCCAAAAACACCCTTACATATTAAATCAATATCACACGTCTACCGCGATATGAGGGGTCGGAATTCCACGGTGGGCTTTTTGCCGTGCGAGCGCTCTCTGTCGTAAAATTACATATTTTCCCGGCCGCCACTTTAGAACGTTTCGAAACCTGACCATCTTTTTTGCCATTAAAATGTAAGTCAATTAATCACGAATGATGAATGTGTAAAATAGATGCGGGAGTTTACAGTGTAAGTTGATATTAATAGGAATATGAGAGGAAATTCTACCGGGAGAGATTTTGATTTAACGAAATAAATTCAATTGAATCTCTTTAACATATGAATATTCAGTGCGATTGATTGAAATCATTCGTTAAAAGTGTTATGGTTTATAAAAATTCTTTTTTTTTTTTTTAATTTGGAAGTTGATGCCGACATCCGGTATAGCCGGAAAAACAACCATCTTGAAGATATTTTCATCGAGCTGACCTTGATTGAATTAGCTTGATACCAAATTTTCAAAGAAAGAGGGATTACACCTCATAATACTTTTAACGAATGGTTGCAATCAATCACCCTGTATTATAACAGCCTGTGTAATGAGATGTCGCATCCCCTATGTCTGCCATAAGAATCACTCTCCAATCAATATTGTAAATGTAAGTAACTTTTTGAAACAGACACTCGTCCACGGCGCAATACATTCAATCACAACTTTTATTTATTTTTCACGCGCAAGTAATGTGAGTTTTGTTGTCAATCGGTAGATAAACAGGGTACGATTGATGATTTATTGCGCGGACTCGTTCTTGTGAGCAATATTTCTAGATTGCAATTCTCCAATCTTAACAGAAAGAAAAAAATAGAAAATAATTTATTATAGCACGTTTGCAAAGATTTATGCGCTTTGTTGTTATGTTGGGCGTGAAAAAAAAATGTTTAACAGATCAAGCAACCTTCAAGATGCAATTTTCAAGAACGCAACTTTTGTCGCTTTAAGGTGAAATTTCAATCAAATTATATACAGGGTGCCTTGACTATTGTTTTAAATGTTTTGAATAAAAATGTCATCAATTGAAAGTATTCATCTCTTTAAATTACTGTTGATTATACAGAGTATTCCGTTAAAGCTGTACCGAACCAAACTTGGAGGATCATGTATATGTCATTTTCTGATTCCACGCATAACTTTATTCAAAATGTACCGTTATCGCTCTATTCAACTGTTTTTATTAGAACTTTCAACTACAATGCTTAACTGTTAATGTGACAATTATGCTTTAAATCGTTCTAATTATTTATGTCTTCGATTTGTCTGATATTAATGGTAGAATTGATTGGTGACTTAGATAAACAAATGCCAAACATTTGAGCTTTTCTCTTTTTTCCCGTGTCAGTGATATCAGCGATACATTCGAGCTTTGTAGCTTTTCACGGTTTTAAGTAATATAGCTGATTAGCATTAAAACGGTACATTTTAGACAATTGAACGGGGAATCAAAACAATGACGTAATATACAGGGTGCGCCATTTAAAAAACGAAGTTTGGTTGGGTACAGTTACGCCGAAACACTTTGTGCAATAAGAAACAGTTCATAAAGATGCACGCTTTTAGCTGGTGAAAAATGAATCAAAAAAAGGAGTCAAACTGGCAACTTTCTTCATCATCACAATTTTTATTTCGGCACAAAGGAAGCAGAGTGACATGACAGCTAAATACATATATATGTATTTCAGCTTCAGTTTCCACATTTTACACTGTCATGTCTTGATTTATATCAACAAATTATTCGCTATATACATTACAACAAATTCCATATTTTCTGCTTCCTAAAATAGCAAAACGACAGGTCTAATTGTATCCTCGTCAATCCAGAAATAATTAGTATTGAGAAGAATCTCTTCTAAGATTCAACTTTAGTTCAGTATCGTCCTTAGTTGCTGTTAGTTAACTTTCCTTAATAGGATTTCCGTGTTCTTGCCTATTTCAATCTTCTTACGAACGTTCTCATTAGTGGATGCTTCCTTTACTTTCCTTCTGCTCTTACTTTTAATAAAATACGTCTACATTTGGAGCTGGGTAACTAGATCTTGAGCGACAGTATTAAGAAGAGGAATGAACAATGAAATAGGAAAAATAAAAGAATATCGGTTTAATCAGTTCCGATCGGCTAGTTATATAGTCCTTTTGTACTTAGGAAACGATAGACATTGTTGCATTGAAACTATATAAATTTAATATTTCTTTTCTTTTTTAATTAATTGGATTGAAAAATACCAGGATCAACGTCCTGCAAACGCACATACGTATCATTTAATTGCATTAATTTCTCACTAAACTTGATGGTATTTCGGAGTCTCCGGAAGAACAAGCGGACATTTAACTAAACCCGGCTATGCTAATGGAGGGTGTGAATATGAAAATTAATTCACTTTTTATTATATTTCTTCTACTAACATGAGCTAATAAAGCGTTTAAATACTTTTCTGATGAAATGTTGGGAAGCCTTAGGGTCGTTGCTTTAAATGTTGTTACGTTCTTCTACTTTGAAGAACAATGCCGCTAGTCGTCTGCTTCGGTGTCTCATTCTTGTGAGGCGAAAGGACCAATTGCTTATATGTAATTCTTATGTGTTTACTCGCTTAATCAGTTGATCTCAAATTAAACACATACGTAGATATACAAAATATATTTATTAATTATTTATTAATAATTAAATAGCATATTATATGGATTTCATAATTCGGTTCCTTCTTTGTGTACGCATTCAAATGTTTCGGGACATTCAATGTCTAACGCTAGGGCCACCGCAAAACCCTACCGGAGCAGGAGCGTCTGGTTGGGCGACAGCAGCAAATAGCCGATCACTACCGCAAAAAGATGCTATACAACTCACGGCTACCCAGACGCTCGCGTTATTTCGTGTACTTATTTGATTCACCACCTCTAGTATCTTGCTCCGAACTGCTGTCCCCATGTATAAGCGGAAAAATCAGAAACCAAGGATAGTGCGGGTCTGAGCGCTGAGTGACTCGCAAGCGAAAGAGAGAAGTCGTGGTAGTTCGTATGTTTGACTTCCGACGAAGTTTCGATAAGTTGTACGTAATTGTACGTTACCGGCGGTAACTGGCGGACATTCCTTACCTAGCGCTAGATCTAATACATGAATTAGCAGGAGCTGCATCAAACAGATATAATAAATGACTATTAAAGATATTTTTAATTAGAACATTGACGAATTTTAAATATTTGCGAACTTTATAAGAAAATATACGTATTTTTACATTGAATCCGCACACGTTAAAGTTTAAATGATGCTAAATATGGAATATATAAATTTATACAACGCAAAACAAAAGAAACGTTCAATTTATCATAAAATAGACACAAAGAAAATATTACTTTCAAATAAATAAAAATGGTTACATTTATAAAATAAAATAAAACAAAAAGTAAAATGTTAAGTCTTTAACAAATGTATTAGACCAAATTTTGCCCCAATTGAAGACGAGTAAAGTAATGTATGACACTTTACGAATCAAATCTATGATTACTATCAACAACATGTAGAAAAACTAGATACAATAAATTCAGTAACCATTCTTACTTAATACCAGCGCATCCACCAAAAATGTATTTGCTCTTATTTCAAAAATATAAAAACTTTTTTATTTGCTGTACTACTACTTTTTAACAGGAATTTCGTTTCGTTTCCTCGGTCAATCTTTCTAACTTCAACAGAATAATTTATCAAGTATAATGTTGGGAAACATTTCAGATTCAAATCACGCTAAAGAACATCAATGAATGTTAATTTAAAGCCAGCATCGGCCATTTTTCAACCATTTTACTTTATAATAGTTCGATGTCATCTGAAGCTTTTGTAAATCTTTTGAAAATACTTTAGCGAATTGGCAGTAAAAGATGTTAAAATAAAGTAATGATGAAAAAAAGATTTTTGAATAGTCATCGTTCAATGTAGCTCCGACCCTCTCAAGTGATAAAGTATTTTTGACATCAGCTTCCCTTATTTCCAAATACGTTAAAATTCGTCTTAATTGCGGGAATCTCTGCAAGATTCAGAGTTTGCAATATTCTTGCAAGCAAAAAATTTTTATTAAGTAATTAAAGGCAGACCTACATTCCGTGTTTTATTATGGGCTCTATCTACTTGTCTACCTCTATTTGTGCTTATCCATCAAGGATAGATCCTTTTATTTTGTATTCAATGGATCAGGTATTTATAATATATCCCACAAAGAGGAGCTACACGTTACTACGTTTACGTTTCTCTCTCTTTACTAGTAAATTCCACAGTTATTAAATTCTTTCACTGTGTATCATATCATATTAATCCCAGCAAGCACATCTAGTCACAGTGTAACACAATACAATTTTGACACAATATCAGATACTTTTGTCAAATATTAATTACAGATTATCCCTTTAGATCGATCGAGTATTAAATAATTATTTCATTTATCAATTAGCGATAATTAGATTACCTACACGGGTATCGTATTTGTTCGACGTTGTACAATAATTAATTCAGAAACAAGGGGTCAGCCTGTTCTGCTTCTGCATGTTTATAAAACGCACGCACATCATCCAATTATGTGTATCAAACTCACTCCCTTTTACTATTTATTATTTCCTACTTGTTTTATGTATGAAGATGTATCATAGGGATGTATAATAGGTATTCAAACTAGCGTTAATAATATTAAATTTTTGCATGATTAGATTGATATGTTTTTAATTATAATAACCTGCGTTGTTAGTGATACCATTCACTAACATCGGAAGAGATACTTTTTTTTACAAATCAATATCAAGTTGTTTTTGTTTGTAACAGTTAGTAATTAATAGATAAGCATGTTATTCCTTTTATTTTCTAAAATCAATTCAATAGGTGAATAGCAAGAGATGTTGCTGGATATCATTAAAGTAGGCAAATTCGGGTGCGCACTATCGGCGCAGCTAACGAATGGATTCCCGCATGCGAAACACTAGTCAGTATCTAGTTCACTGCCGCCTGGAGCGTACGTATTAGTAGCAACGAAGTACTCTGTACTCTGTTTTTAATAATGTCGAAGGTACGTAGATTGAGAAAACAGCTATCATTAAAGACGGTGAATAAGTTGATTAAGGATTATCTGGATTTGACTTATGAAAAAAAATTAAATGTTTACTAACGTGTTGGTCACAAACACATTGTAAACGGCGTGTGCAAAGTGCAAACCGTAATAATATCAAAATCGGTGTCGCCGCAAAATACGAACAATTCTTATTTGATTTATGTACAATGATGATTCAGTGTAATCTGGCGTTTACTTTGTTAAACAAAGATTCATTTATTCCATTTTGGAACAAATACGCCAACGTTATATTATCGAGCAGGACCGCGTTACGAAGTTATTTACCATCTGTGCGTGTACATTTAGAAAATAAAATTAAGGCTGGACTGAAAAATAAAAAAGTGTGCTTGTGTGTGGATGAAACAACTGATTCCAAGAAAACATCTGTATTTAATGTTATGGTGCGCAAAATGGAACCACATCAATCGTCTTCTTCAATTTTATTAGTTTCTAGACGATTAGAAGAATGATACTGTCCAAATAATTTGAATGTGCTTAAACATTGGAAAAATTTGAAATATCCAGAGATCAAGTCTTAATTGCAGACAATAGACCAAAGCTGCATACTCCAACCAGCAATGATAATATGGAATAATATTAACAACGTTTATTAATTCTATAAACAAAACCTAGAACAACGTTTATTAATTCTATAAACAAAACCTATAACAGGTGATGGCTCCAAAAAACACGTGAAATAAAAAGAAAAATCAAGTTAGATACGTAAACGTAACATAAGTGGTTGCACGAAATAACTGTATATATATTTTAAAGAAAAATCTTGTCGCACTACTTCTAAAGTGGTCCTTATTTCGTAAATAGCAGACTCAATCATAGCATCACCTAAAATTAACCTCCCATCGCATCCCATTCAAGTTCTTTCGCCCCACTCAAAATGCACCATCATCGTCGTTTAGACGCGACTCCCTCGACTTCTGAGTAAGTGCAAAATTTCGATTGCCACTCGTCAAGCGACCAATGCAAAAATCGAGCTAGCAGGAAAAAAAGAAGAAGAGGAACGCAAGTATATGCGCCAACTAGATCCGTCGAACGAACGAACGAACAAGATGGGGAGCAGAAGAAGAAGAAGAACAAAGAAAAGAACGCGGTTAAGCGTAATAGTACGTGCCCCATAGAGAGAATAGTCCCTTTACCCGCTATCCTAGTTGCGACCACCTCCTCCCACCCTTTTCCCTATACACACGCCACAATTCCGCTACCCCCCTCCCACCCTCATAGCTGCCCTTATTCTCGCAATTCGAAATACATCGCGAAGCGTTGCACTTCGTTTTCGAAGCGCGGTGGGGAGGCGGAACGTACCGTCCGTCCCCGCCCATCCCCCCGCGACGCCGCCACTGCGTCCTCGTTGAAAGCTGTCCCGCCCTCCCCACCACTACCTCCACCTTCACTATACGGCGGCGGCGGTAGTCGTGCATCCACACTACTAGTCGCGGCGTCGTGGTGGGGGCGCGGTGACGTAACACGCAGTGCGGAACAAAACACAAGCGATCCGAGAACCAGTCTGACATCTAGTGTGCCGCTGTAGAGGTATGAACATTCTAGGTAAGCTGAAATCGTGTTCCTCACAAAAACTGCTAGAGAGATGACTTGAGACCCGCGTGCTGTATTGTTGGTCACGAATCATGTTACCTGATGATGGCTGATGATGAAAGAGAGTAAAGTATATCTTGGCGTATACTTTGCAGCAGTTTGCGATTACGACTGAGGAGTTTTTTTGGTACTTACTTAAAATCATATATCTAAATGTTTTTGATTTTCTATTCTCTGGTTTTTTGTTTTTGTTTTTGATTATTTCTTGAATGTGGTTGATGCGCTTTGATTGTTCTCCCTCTCGTTTTTTGGTATTACTATCTTGTAAGCTCTTGTTGTTTGTATGAATCTTGTTTGTGTATGTACTGTAAATACTATTTGATGGTATTCTTCCTAGGATAAAACAGACTTCTTCTACTTTATTTCTATCTGAATATAATCTATTACTTTGCATGATTGTTTGTTGTTGTACCAATATGTTAATATGTTTATATTATATTACATTTATAATCTCCGCAAAGAGAACTTATCGCAAGTTTCTTCACGTTTTAAATTGTACAAATTCGAAAATGAAAAGCATTCCTCTTCATTCTCTATATTAATCCTAGTAACGTAATGAAAAATTTCCATCCACTAGCGAAACGGTAAAAATAAAATCCTTATTTCGCGTTTTCTAATAAAAACTTTTGACTTTTACGCGCGCACGTACACAACTTTCACGATTACTGTTTACTCGCCTTGCATACTTCTCAACTCGCAACAAAACGATATTACAAATTCCTTTTATAATTCGGTAATTCTTTTGTAAATTGCTCTTGTTGCTGCCAACTGTTCCGTTATACAGGGTTTAGTTTGTTTCTTTTCATAAAGTTTTCTGGAAGTAATTTGTATATATGTATGTATTTGCATATGTATACTTTTCGAAATGTAAATGTGTTTAAAAAGTTCGCTGTATAAGTTTACTTGTGCCATTTTGTGAAATGAGAATTTCTTTGAAAGTTGTTTTTATGGGACGGGGATTTCTACGTAATATGTTTTAATAAATTTACTCTTTATTTCAAATACTGAGATTTATGTCCAATTCTATACTTATCAGGAACTCCAATAGATGGTGCAACTCGATTTAAAGCGCCATATATCTTCAAAATGGTGTAATGTAAATCTTTCAAGTCAATTAATTTTTCTGGTACATAGCCAAGAATCTATTAGTGTGAACGTATATGGTGATCCACTTTCCAAAGTGGAGCACCATAATACTCTTTAAAATGAATTGCTGGGGTTGTATAACGGTGAGCAAAAGTCAGCATTTTTCATCATTTTTAGTCAGAAATATCAACATTTTTAATCTGACTGGAATTCATCTTCAACCTGAAAATTTTAAGTAGTAATCTAATAGCTAGAGCACGATAGCTAGCCTCACAAGAAGTAATCCTACACCCGTTTTTGAGGGAAGTTAAAATCATAATATGGGGGAAATCCCGTCTTGCTGAAACTGGTAACTCTTCCTCTTCCATTAAGGCAGGGATAATTTGCATATTCAATATTCAAATAGGTTTCACCTATTAAATTACAATTGAATAAATAGGCTCCGATAATCCTGTAAATGCCAGCCGAAACGTTCAGTTTTTGGGTTACTCTGGAACCAATAAGGACAATTACATTAACAAAGCAAAGGATTCAAGGAAAATGTTCAGAAAGAATGAGGTTTATTGCGAAATTGGGATTACACCAGCAAATCTCTATTATAACTTAACAAATACCAATTTATCGAAATCCTCATCGAAAAGTTCTTGCGTAAGACAAGAAGATATTTTTCCTTTTTTAAAATTCTTCCTACTGAGGGAGTCTGCCGTTTTTTGCCATTTTTTGGCCGTCCTGTTTTGGACAGGATAGGTTCCTCTATTTCCGTAACCAATCCAGCATTCAGATTTCAACTCGTTCTTCTCCTCTCGTTGCAAGCCAAACTAATACACAATTATATAATTATTTGACAGCAACAACTTCAATTTAATCCTTACTTTTTTGCCGACTGAAATCTCCATTGTTGTCCAAATTTAACACTATTTTCGCAGAGAATCAGAAGACTTGTTGAAAACATTTTGTTTTTGGAATTAACCCCATGAAATGTCGATACCAATCAAACAAGTTTAGGTTAGTTACACCTTTATTCAGATTAGTTTCTAGTAAATTTGGAACTGTTTGGAGCCTGATGTTTTGTGGAGTAACATCATTGTAGTTTAAAGTTCCGAAAAGGTGCGTCCATTTATATAAAAATCAGCAAATCAAACAAAAATTCATCCTTTGACTTTTTATGTTACGATCCCTGCGGTTATTAATAAAGTTCTGCGTCTTCAGAATTTAATCAATACAATTATAAACCTGCTAATTCAAGTACTTCGCATCTCCTCCTTCGAAAAAGTGTAATCGTTATTGAATTGGAAATTATTTCGCTTGAAGCCCTATAAAGGCGTTATCTTTGTCCCACTGACTTCATTCGCCGCGCCACACCGAATCCAAGGAAGTCCAGTACGACCAAGTCCCAATTATCCCTTTCTCAGAGAAAGTCTACAGGCGAACAACTTAAGTGAAACAACTCCGAGACTTTGAGACTTTCCGCCGTCCGGAAGAAGAAATTTTCACAGAGGGAGAAAATTCCCTTCCCCAATAAGAGAAGAACTCCGAAAATCAAAAGAATTTTCATCGCAAGAACAACACCGAAGCTAAACTTTTCTTATACTTAATATAATTGATTCGCCCTTTCTACTTCCTTTCGCTTGTTAGTTTAGTATTTAGAGTCGATGCGAACTGAAATGGGAGAGGAAGAAGATGCGGTGGAGGTAAAGGAAGGTAAGAGAAAGAGATGGAAAGTAGAGGACATTGATATCCCGACACTAATGATACAATTGTTAATGAGAATAACGGAAAATTGAAATGAAAAGCCGCATCGCCCGTGGGCCTGTCGGGAAAGAAGGGGTTGATTTTCAGTCTTCCAAGGGCGTCTCTTCAAATGCTAATGGTCGGAATTTCTTCTTTGAGCTATGTTTCGCTTAATGCGTAAAGTTATTACAATTACTGGGCGCTTAACGTTGGAAAATTTTAATTATTCGGTAGAATTTAATTGAGAATAATTCGGAGTGAAATTTAGCATTGGAAAATAAAACTAAATGAAAAATTTTACGTACCAAAAGCCAAAAATTGACGGATAGGGACATTGTATCTACAGTTGTTCACCATTGCTAGGTTGGCTATTATTGAAGCGACCAAGTTAGAGACTTAATGGGATTATTTTTATAAGTTAGATTAAACGTTTTGTTGCCAAGATTTATACAAAAATAAAAATTTCCTACTATCAGTTACATAAATCAATCATTACTGCCCGGATTGGAGGGGTGTAAGCGCGATTTACGAGTTTTGATTTATTACACTTACCGTCTGCTTCTCGTTCATAGCAACACTTCCAAAATACAAGCTTTGCCCTTATTCCACATGAAAATAGCAATTTATTTCGCTACAATTGAACAATAACTACCCTGATTTGCCTCTATTTAAGTTGAACTTTTCTTTCCGAGTGGAGCTTTAATAAAAATAGAATAAATAGGCAGTATTCAAGGCGTTACACCTTTGATGATACCAATAAAAACTTTAAACATCTTCTAAATTGTTTTAAATTTTATAGTCACTATTCCAGGCGACATTCTCCATTTCTCCTTCACCAACCCTGACTCAGGTCGACCTTTCTTTAAGGTTTAAGAGGTAACATTTTAAGCCCTTATCATCGAACGTAAAGTTTTTTACGACTACTCCGCCGTACCGCGTTACCTAAAACTATTCACTCCGCGAATAAATCTTAATAATTTCCTTGTTCTACCGCCGCCTCCGCCATGTCGTGAGAGCTACAAAAGAAACACAATGACAAGAACGATATCTGCAGCTTTCAGATCCCTTGCTTTTTTTCTTTTTTCTACGTTTTCTTTTTGTATTGTGAAACGGAAAAGCCACCGCTTCGACGTTGCTCGAAAAGCACGTAATTACTTTCGATATTATAACTGTGACGCGCTTACGCGAAGTCTGGCCCGAAGAGTTGAAATCTCGTCAAAGTTTCCAGCAACTGTCATTAATCTATGCTAAAGCAGGGAAGACGAAAGAAAGGGAAGAAGAGGGGTCGCGATCGCGATAACGAAAAGGGAATACCGTGGAGAGAACTAAACTTAGCGAATTAGTTAGAATGCGGAGTTGCATATTCATTCGCTGCGTCCTCGTTAAATGTATGACTTTTAAATTGCCGACAAGATAAGAACTTGTGTATAATCAAGTTTTCAAGTAATTCAAGTAATCAAAATTAATTGCCCTTAGACTTACTATACTAAATGTATGTGCATTAATTTCAGCGAAGATCCTTCTTTTTATACTTTGCTGCTTCGGCCCTATCTAAAAAAATGTAAAATTTCGCCTATTCTTTAAATTAATATCGTTCAAAAATCTGTCCATATACGCAGGGTGATGCACAAGTAGCGAACCAGGCGTCAACTTTATTATTTTATATGGAGTGCATTGTTCTTGGTTTTTCCGTCCAGAAATAAACCGACATAATTCAGGTTTCATATACCTACGTTCAGTATTCAGCAGCGGTCACATTATTTTTCCATGGATTTCTATTTTTATGACATCAATAACAGGAATAATACATCATTCCCGGCATTTTTATTACCAATATAAAGGAAGTAAATAACTTTTGTAATTATACTAATGACGTTTGGAAAAAACGTGGGTAATATATTTGAAATGGCGCACCCGGTGGGATACACGGCTAATAGTGAGAACGGGAAATCGCTAGATCCATCGTTCGCATTTTGCAATTACTCGAAATTAAACGCGAATATCAACACTCAAAGATTAACTTTCGTGTGTAAATTTTTTATTAGTATGAAATCCGAAATGTTCGTAAACTGCTTGTCGATGGCATAATTAATTACGCTTCCAACTGAAATCCGCGAAATTTTCATCTCCCGCCGTCCTGTTCCGAATGGCGAATTACATATAATATTGATTTCGCGAAACAATACGTCTAGCAATTATCGCCGACAATTGCGTTTCGTGTCATTCGATCATCGGCGCAAGTACCCACGGATCGTTGAGCACCGGTGTCCACGTCAAAATCGCTGTTTGGCGCTCTCTTTTCCGTTTCGAAGTTCGCTAGTTTCATCCACGTATCCTTCTTTCTCCCCCGAACAGCAACCTATTTGGGGACGGTGTGTTATAGGTGAGGTATACGTTGTATGTGTGCGCGAATGGACGTTTTTGGGGCATCCCGGCCCGCCTATCATGCCTATCACTTTAATCTGATGTACAAATTTAATTTATGAATACGTCCAATTGTTAACGCTCGATGAGCGTACTGTCCGCCGATGACATCTGACCTAAATTCGTTTCTCGCCGCTTGAATTGGTATATCGACGAGAGGGTACGCGGTGTATATTATACAATGTGACCAAATTCAGATATATTTTATATGGTAGCTCGGTTGTAAAAAAGAAGAAAAATCTTTTTACAAGATAAATTCATCGGTGAAAAGGGAGCAATCATCTTTTGCTTTTGAGCTATAAACAAACTTCGATTTTGTAAGTTCTTTAGCAACTGCTATCCGTATATACATGGCGTTTTGCTGAATATATTGCTTCTTCAGAAATTATCTTCAGATTTCTGTTGTTGTCTTCTGTTCCTTGTTTTGCCATCGCCTCGCTTTGTTGAACCGCATCCATTCCTGTGTAGCGGACCATGTCTATCACTGTTCAGCTAATGTCCTTTTCGTGATTTACTATTGAGCGTTATCAACCTCCATATGTTGCTTACTTTATAACCGTCCACCCTATTGAGGTTGTTCATGTTCTCCGTTATTTTCAGCCACTCTTTCACAAGTCGCTGGAAGTAGTGGCTGATTTTAGCAGCTAAATTAACGTTGGAGCCAATACTGTGCCGTCCTGTTTAGTAAAGGTGTTCAGCAACTGCTGACTTCTCTATTTTGGTGTTTCTTAATTCTGTACACTGAGTCCACTTGGTTCAATATTTTTCAGCGCTACATTTTGCAAATTGGGCTAACTGTTCTTTGTTTAAAACCGCAATTCTGGCTACTTTGTTTTTGAAATCGAAGATTTATATACAACAAAAGCTTTAATCGTAAAGTACAAATTTAATATCAAAGCAAAACGTCTCCTTCGTATAAATTTAACAACCAAAAATATCGACTTTTAACACCTTAAAAACCATGCAATTACTAAATAACATTTGGGTAACTTTAGCCCTAGCAACTTCCGAGTTACGCCACACGCGACACGTGCGACTTCAAGATTTTTTTTTTCTCTTTCCCGTCTACAAATTCCTTTCCTCGCTGATGTCCACCCTCCATTAACGCTAAATAAAAAAAGAAACATCATTAATTTGTCAACTCACGTCTTCATGTCGTTGTACCCCTCTCCGGCACATTTCCGCCCATCGAAAAATTCATTTATCATTTTTTTTGTCGGTAGGTTACTTTTCTTTGCATCATCGCCGCGGATTCAGCGAATTAATAACGATACCGACAGGCGGCGCTCTAGTTTAACAATGCAGTCGCCATTTGGCTGCCGAATCAAGCTTTGTACCGTTGTTCCGGTGCAATTTTTATTTGAATACGAAAGAGGATTGTCAGTTGGTAATTTTGATTTTGGCATATTTTAAAAATGGGCAACGTCAATTATTCTGATTTAATTTTCAATTCCTCAACATGCCAAACGATGTTAACGAAACAAATAAACCAACAGCGCTTTTGCTAAATCCTTAGTTTGATTGCCTTTAGTTGGATGTACCGTTTTCAGTTAAAACACGAAGTTGCGCTTTTAAAGTTCGGTAAACTAACGATATCTAGATCGTTTACTTAATTTCGCAAACTCCTAAAACCGCCGAGCAATCCCGCACAACTTTCCCCGAAGACGCAAACAATTATTCTTAGGTACACACGAATTGCGCCAAGACAAAAACAAAGCCGCGCGACGTTTATTCGAACTGTAGAAGGTGGATGTACATTAAACTAAATTAAAGGTATCTTGTTCTCGGCGTCGTCTCCCGTCTCCGTCTCCGTCTCCCTAAGCCGACCAAGAAAAACGCTTCCTTATTTCTACCCAACTCGTAGGCGCGACACGGCGTTTAATTTAACTTCGGCGTACGTTCAATGTCTGTCGGGGGATGATTCCGCGTTTCTTTTCTTTGTCCCTTGTTGTCTTTGGCAAGCTTTGCTCCAACAGTACCACCGGCAAAGTTATTAATTGGCCAAAGCGGGCAAATACCCAGAGGCAATTTTCTAAATAACGCTCCGACGCGGTATCGTCCTCCATGGAAAAAATTAGCCTTCACTCTGTCAGTCTTTTATCTAGAAGTTTTCGGAGTGAACCGTTTTCGCGGCGACGATGACGACAAAGAACACAGTTTGATGTGGCAGGTACGGCTTTGGTAAAACATGGGGGGATATAAAGAAACCAGGGGATTAAAAAAAGCGGGTGAAGTTACGGGAAGCTTCCAAAAATTCGATAATTAATAGTACTACTTATACAGATTTGAATTACTTCGCTTTGTTTTTTTGGTTTGAGAGCCAATGGTAAATAATGTAATTGTTGGCACAATTTTTTTACTATTAAAAATATTAATTAATTAAAATTTCGTCGCTGTTTAGGCTATCGATTGGTTAAAAGGGAATCAGAGCGTTTTTTCTTTAATTTCTGGTTTCTGGATTCCATCCCACATTCAAGATAAGATAGAGATATCAATGTCAAGGACATGCTCTAAATTTATCAATTTACAGTCATCAAAGTTATTTTCCTTCTTATCTTTTAAAAAGAGCCGCTTGTTAATCATCTACTTTTGTTAAATTTTGATTGGATCTTACCAGTACCAAGCCCTGTATAATGCACAGCGCCAAAAATTCATTTTTTTACCCTTTCTCATTTTTCTTTTCCTTCTTAAATTCTCGCCCCAACAACTAAGCGACGCCACATCGTAAGCGTTCCACTCCTGCTTTTCTTTTCTATTTTTTCTATACATCGTAAAACCTCACGTTCGCGACATTCACTTGTTCTATCTATTTCTCTCACCCCCCATTTCCAAACGATCCCCGTTTACATCATCACGCGACGACTTTTCTTGCATAACATTCCCCAGGAAGCCCCACAAGCACCTAGAGAGCTCGCTACGTTCCTCCCTTTGTCGATTTTTTCCATCTCCGTGAACTCGCTGACTTGTTCAGTGCAGTGACATACGTTAACCAGGACATATACTTGCGTTTTCTTTTCAACGGCGCGCAAGGAAAAGAATATAGCGGGATTTGAAATATATTTATCTCTTTTTCGTACAAAGAAACATAACTCGGGCATCTCTTTTATCGGTCGTGGTGATCGTTTTAGGGACAATGGTGGTGTTTCGCGGTTTTTAGTTTATCTTTCTAGTTTATCTCTTTTTAGTTTTAGAATGCCTTGTCCACGAGACCGTTACTCTTTTCTTCTATTAACATAAACGTCACCGTGTTATGTTTTTGTTGTTACTTCTATTTCCTCGAATCGTATCGCGTTACCAATACACTGATCTGCGGTTGTGCCAATATTGACTTTTAAGCTTTTAAAACGTGTTAATATGTTGAACGGTGGCATCAGAAAAAGTACGTAATTTTCTTTACTGTTTCTAGGTAATTAGTTTTTTTTTTGTTGGTTGCGAAGAAATGCCCAAGTTAAGAACTGTGTTATGGATTGTGTTCCTAAGAAGAAATTGAATTTCTGTAATTCCAGATATCTGCTTCTAGTAACTCTAAACCATTGAAATTTGTCGTGGTCTGCTAGCAAGAAAAACATTAATTTTGGCAATAAATCTCTAATTGTATTGGAACCGCTGCAATTCTTTGAGTTTACCTTTAGACCACGTCAGCAGTCCAAACTGATGGATTATGTAAATTATTTTTGCAGTAATTTATTCATGCTTGACAGCTCCAATTTAATTAAAATACAATTTTAGTTGAATATTTAAATAAAATTCTAATGTTAGAGAAGATACAAAGCTACTAATCAAGCAATCAATCTAAATCTCATTGATTGCATCAATCTCTTTACCCATACACGAAAGCGTTAATTTTCATTTTTGATACAAGACGAAATAAGTTGATTAACAGGACCAGTGCAACTATCCTTGTCCATCATATTAATGAACTGAACTGCTTTCATGGTCTGTCTGTGAAACAATGCAAATCTTGCATCCTTTTTTGCTATGAACATTAGAGGAAGACTAAGAGCTAGACTAATAGATTATATATTGCTGCACGATTAGGTAATAACTGTTTGAAGGTAAGGTAGACAAAGCACAGAAGGATTTATTGTAATTTTAGTGCAGAAATGAGTACGCTTCACGAAATTAGCAGAGACTAGACAGACTCGTGTTTTGTTGATTCTCACGAAAGCCAGTAGGCAAAACGAATCCATTCTCACGAGACGAATAAACACGAGTCTGTCTAGTCTCTGCTAATTTCGTGAAGCGCAACTCGTTTCTGCAAGCTTACTTCGTATACACTGCGTCCATATTTCGATACTCCCCATTGGTATATCGGTTAGCTGGGCAAGCAAGTTTCGATTCTGATTTCATTCATTTCTTAACGAATTTAGTCCGCTGAACACGATTATGACTAAGAAAAAACTCAATCGATTTAGGACTTTTGCTTTCTTCTGATCGTTTGTAATTGGCCATTGATTCTGGTACTGTTTCTCCGTCTTGGCGGAGTCCTGATGACAAAGTTCACTGTGCCGTGACTTGTCTGTAATTATTAGGAAAGCAATCCAAGTGGGAGTGGGAGTGAAATAAATGAATCTTTAAAGACAAATTGCAGTCGAGTTCATGAATTCCTTGCAGTTTGCGGCCTTCTTGTTTAAAAGGAAATTTTCTGTCACTTCATCAGAGCAGATCCCAAGCCTGTATTTCTTTACTTCCAAGAAGTTTCTTTAAGTTGGGATCTTTGAAGGGTTGTTTAATTTAAGGCCCCGTAAAGACGTCCTCTTTTTTTCATACAACTGATCCATTCTTATTCACGCCTTTAACCAAATTTTTGATGAAGTCGGGCTTGTATGTAAAGGAATAATGATGACGTGAATATCTCTGCAATGAAAGCCGATCAATTCAAGGTGATATTCGTGTTCAGCACGTTAAATTCATTCAGAATTGGATATGTTCATCTAAGAAGCAATTTCATTGTTGCTGTCGGTGTTAATAGAAGACGTAGAGCAATGGCTAAATAGAGAATATTTTACAAAATTCAATACTCGCAACAAATTCGCCCTAATTAAAAATTTGAGTTAAATTTAGTTCTACTGTCTCTTATAAAGTTATACCATCTCGTATTGATTCAAACCTCCCCTTCAAAAAAAATATTATTCGCTATAAAACAGCGATACGCCACTTAAAACATATTTTTTGCATTTTCCTTTTTTAACTCTCCGTCGAGGAGGATCTCAACTTTTTTAACAAACGTCACGGAAATCAGTCCACGAACATCGCTCCTGAAAAAAAAAAGAAAAACACAAAACAAAGTAAATGAAGATGTCGCCAACGAAGATGCAGAAAGTTAAAGAGTAAAAGCCGATAGTGCTTTCTTCTTACACGGCAAAAGTTTATGTCGTTAGCGAACTTCGCCGTTGCAGCGCGCCGAACAAGTTGAAGGCGCCCGACACGAACTTGCACTTTATAATGAGAAGTCACGCGCATTCACCGATTTTAGAGAGAAGGAACGTCATCCGACGATAAAGAGGACCACGCTAACTCGCGAGCCGAAAATTTATCCGCACAATCTTAGCGGGAATTTGGAAAAAGGACGAAAACCTGCTTATTATTACCTTGTAATTGGTTATGAATGGTATAATGGTACCAACAGACGCTAATCGCATCGCAATGTGAATGTTATTTAAAAAAAATTTGAAATTAATAGAAGTGAATATTATTATGACTCTTTAAACGGAACATGATTTGCTTTTGTTGAATAAGGCTGCTTGGTAAATTTTTGTAATAAAGAATAATTATTTATTGTTATACATTGAAGCTATAAACAGAACACATCAGAAAATGCCTAGAAACAATAACCAAAAAATAATGCTAAGATAGCTTAGCTTCCTCAATTGATGGAATAATTCACGGCAAACGCAATAAAAGGATTATTATTGCTTTTGCCGTGAATTATTCCATTAATACCATGAGGAAGCTAAGCTATCTTAGCATTATTTTTTGGTCATTGAAGCTATGTCCAGAACAAGAAAGAAAAAAACAGAAATAAGCCAACACCTTTAACACCAATCATTAATTTTCAATGTAATGTTATCAGCGTCAAATAAATATTTCAGAATCACATTATAGAGCAGTGGTGGCACCCTCGGCTAGTAGCGTTGCTGATCTTGTCATTTTTATCGTCTAGATCATGCTGCTCACACCCGAAAATAATCCAAAACAATTTGTTGAGTTTTGGAAGTTATATAATCAATATTGTAAACTGTAGAAACAGAATATCCCAACCTGGAATTGCAAAATTTCGCCTATTTTTATAAATAGTAGGAAGCTAAAAGTTTTTAATGACATAATAGAGCTCATAAAGTTTAAGTTCGTACATACAGGGTAATCAATAAATAACGAACCAAGCATTTACTTTCTTGTTAGAAATGGAACGCTTTCTAGTGTACCACGTTGTTAATCTCATATAATAAATTACTTTTTCCTTTATATTCAAATGACAATAGTCTCCAAAACATTTCTTATAAAACCTTCCACATAATGTTCACAAATATCCCTTGTTTGGAATAGATGGCGCCTCTGCGTATCCTCCACACAGTATCCAAACACTTCCGTTGCAACAGCTCAATTATTTAAACGACCACTCGAAGATTAATAGCTAAACCGCAACGTGAATAGAGCCAGTTTATTGCGTCAAACGAAGATAGATATATTATAAATTATAATTCGCGTAATGGTGTTGTGATATCGCATGTTTGTCGGACGATTAAGTCAAAATAATCGCTCGTCAGATACGATTTGCATAAAATACGAGAGATAGAGTAACACGGAATGAAAACCTGAAACGATTCAATAGTAAAAGTCGAATTAAACGGAGACAATGGCTCGTTTCAAAGTAAATTTACCGGAAACTAAACGGTAAACTAAACATCGATCTGTGTAAAGGACGAGGTTAGTAATTAAATGGGAACTCATCTAATACGCGTTAATTTGATTATTTACAAATGCTCGATGTGTTGCATGACCTCTCCTGACCGACCTGCTTTAATTTCAAATATCGAATCATGCGAAACTACAATTTCCTTTATAAACAAGGCCAGAATAGACTTATCAAGGTTAAAACTGATTTCGAATGAACCTGTACACGCGAGACTAAAAATTCTATAAACGCTTGATAAGATAAGACGTTGATCGTCTACAGTAATCGCTACATACACGTATTATGTATCATCAGTGTGTTTTAATTTGCGGGAGCATGTGATCGTGGTCGTGAAGACTTGTCAGTTCTGTTTTGTTTTTAACTTTAAAAGATTATGTTGAACGCTCTAAAATTTCAAGCTCAAACGAAAGAATTCTTAAAAGGTATGTTATATGTTTAGTTTAAAACAAGAGATTCAATGTGAAATTTTTATGTTTTGTTTAAAACAAGAGATTCAATGTGAAATTTAATAATTGTAACCTAAAATTCAATTTTCTGATTTGCTATGTCTCATTCAATTCGTAGTTTTAAATTTAATTGAATTCTTTACTTTCATGTCTTATAGCTGCTTATTCCAGAAATGTCTTTTAGCTGATACTGAGGTGTCCTTTTTCCATTTTATTAAACCGCTTCACTCCTCACAAATTATCCATGTATCCACTAGCGAAATATACAAAAAAAAAAAAAACCCTTTTATCAGGACTTCCCGCACATATTACTATCACACCAGAAACTGATCGGGTCCACCCGCAAACAAATTTAAATTCTAAACATCGCGCAACAACCACAGTTTATGCACCCCTTAATTAAGATTTATTCTCTTCTACCAACACTCACACACAGACGCGTGAATACATACAACGTAACCGCCTCTCATAAATCATCTCTCTCGGATATTCCATCGTTGACCCAATTTATTACGTCGTCTACGCTATTTCGACCTTTCTCCCGATAACGGTGGGATTATGCTAACATCGCCGGACCCGATCCGAAGCGCTATTATTTTCCGAACCGTTTTCCACGTTAGGCGAACGTATGGAGCGCTAATCATCCCCCTGAGACCGGTCTCCGGATGAGTTCCCTGAATTTTTACGACTGAAATTAAGTGTACGTATAGAATGAGGAAGAACGTACAGGTCAGGGAAAATTACACATGGCTCAAAGAGTTATGTTAAGATTTTTTTAGCACATGTACAATACGTCAAAAGATTGGAATAAACTTACTGCTTAAAAAGCTTGAACGCGTCAATTTTTACTTTTAATCGGCCATCTGGGAAGGTGTCTCTCTACTAGATGTTATACGTTGCAAAGTTGAAATAGAATTGATAAATAATAAAAATATTCAGCAAATCGCAATTTGGACCTATCAAGTTAGCTTTGATATTTCATTAAAATATGTTAGTTTTCTTTGTTTAAAAAGTAGAATGACTACTTAAAACAAATCAACTTGGCCTTGGGTCTCAAAAACAAATGAAGGTAGCACACCGAGGTGTCATGAAAGAAAACTCGACGTTTCGCCCACAATCACATGGCGCTTCTTCAGGAGAGGAAAAGGTGGTAGGCAATAGTCAGCACGATAACTTAACGTGCAAACCACGCCAGAGACCAAATTAACTGAACGGGAAGCAGTTGATCACCGTAACTCAGTATTAAACGTCCAGTTTTCTTCCTACAAAAAACGACATGACACGGTTCAAATCCGGAACACGGTTAGTTTTAACCGGCTCTGGCCGTAGAAGCCTACGTTTTCATAAATAATGTAACTAACAAAATTTCAAGAATGTTCGCTTATTAATTTTTGAGATATTTAGCTGCTCCCAAACTGTTTGGCCACTCCCCATTACGACAATTTCAGTAAATCATCAACCGTTAACTATAGCAGCTGAAAAAACCTCCAACAAAACTGATTTATATGAACCTGACTCCGGATTCCAAGTAAATCTTCCTTTCCTATCGTATCGTCTGAGTAAGGGAACATTTACGTAATTGCCCGTACGTCAACCCCGACAGAAAACCGTGGAATCCCGGACCCGGACGCGTACGCACACAGCGCCCAAAGTGTCAAACGTACGAGCAAAGTCGCTGATAAGGGTTCGTAAAACGCCCGTGCATGTTTGGGAAAATTGAATCCTTCCTTGTTGCGAGCACCGTCTCCCGCAGCTACCCGCCCATTATAACTCATCAAATATTGACTGTTGGGAGTTTGCGTCATCGATGCGCGAAATACCAGACGCTAGATGATTATTTAAAGCGGCTACCCGTTTGGACCTTGCGATACCATCCGAGGAGCTGAATTGCGAATAATCGGGCGTGAAATTTATTCATATACTCAAAACTTACTGCTTCGTAGTGAAAGATTGTACGCGTAGAGTCTCTATAGCTTCAAGATAATATAGACAGAGTGAAATGAGGGTTTAATAGTTGAGAAATCCTTCGAGATAAAGGATAACTCGTTATTTTAAAGACGAAGTTGATTTTCGACGTAATGAATTAAAAATACATTTTTCGTAAAGGGTAGCTAGTTTATCATCTAATTGAAACAAACGTTTCAACAGCAGCTCTATTCAAAATTTCTGTTCAGACTCTACGAAAAATATTTCATTATAACTCAGAGCAAATTCTGATTTTCTTTGACGAGTTTGGATCAAAACCTGGCGTTAAGTCTGAGGGTAACTATTATTCAGTCTCTATATATTAATTTTTCCCACTCCTTTCTGTATTTTGCCAAATTGCTTGCTTCGTTTCAAACCATTCTTCCAATATATTCCACATTCTTCCACTGGGCCTTCCTCTTGTTCTTTTGATCATTGGTGTCGCCTCCCATATAACATTTGCGGCTCTTTCTTCTTCCATTCCTATTAACCAAACCATTTCAGCTACCGCTCGTCGATCGTCTTTGTTAGAGACTATATTTAATTCCTCTTTAATTTTTTCGTTTCTTATTCTTTATTTCCTAATTAATTGATTTTTACGTATTTCCTTTGTTTGTTCAGGTGTAATTTGAATAGAATGATACGTTTAGGAAAATTAAATAAATTAAATCAACAGTTTAATATGTAAACATTAAGCCTACTCAACATATTTATACATTTTTCCTAATGCATAAATTCTAATCCATTTTGCTTTCAAATTACGTTTCTTATATACCATCTGACCTGTCATTTTTGGGCAAGGAAGTTAATAAATATTTCACGTCATGTTTACTCCTTTCCATCAAAAGAACTTTTTTGTATACTTTGTCATTGGAAACCGATAATTATCTCTCTCCGGTACTCCGCCGCGCATTTTAACTAAGTAATCAGCGGTTTTTCACCATTAAATACCGTACCGAGCGCGCTCGAGAGCGAACTTTATTAATTATTAATTAAAACGACTGGAGATACTCCCGGCTAATATATTCATTAGTTCTTTTTTTGAATTCAACCGCCTGCCGTCTCGCGCTCCTTAGTCTTTACATCTGACGTCTATTGAGTAGGAAAGCGGAACCTTTTTGCTCACCCTCAAGACCTTAGAAAATGCCGAAATACCTCGCTAACGTTTAGAGGCATTAAGGAGATGCTTCACCCTTACGACAGAAGATGTGGAAGAAAACCGAAGAGAAAGGCGCAGGGCGACGGTAGGGAAATTGCGACTCTGACGAAAATTTCACGTTCAGGAATACAAGTCGTGACAATGAACTGCGCGCAAGCATCTCGAAGTTATCTCGAAAAACTTGACGTTGAGCGCGTTGTTAGAGTATTTTGCAAAGGTTGCTAAGTAACGGGAAGAATTCGCGTCGGTACGTCCTCGTTAAGTATGCCAAACTTGCGCGCTAGTATTTAGAACGTTTGGTGTTGACGTGTGCGAATTTGGAGACATAGTTTGATAGTTGCTACGACAATACCTGATGCTTGAAGTAATGAAAGTAATTGGGGATGTTTTAGAACATGAAGACAGCTCAATAGAAACTTACTTTGATATGTCGAGAAAGCGCTCGTATCTTCTACAATACAGATAAATGCCCGGAATTAATTTGTTAGGGAGGAAAAAATATATTTTAATCATGATTAGTTAGGAACTAGCTACGTTTCACGTGAAGGCTACCCGACAGCCTTCATATTTCACGGAGTATGGTGTACTTATAGATGTCCCAACCTACTGAAATTATAGAGTTGCGCCTCAAATTTGATTCAATTGAATATTTCTTGGATTTTTCACAATTACTCCTGAAATGTTAGTAAATGTTCAACAAAATACGAGGAATTAGCTACAGTTTTTTTTGAAGGATTCACCTCGATTACATGTTAAATGAAAAATGAAATTTTACAGATTATTTTTAATTAATATTTTTAGAAAATTTTTAGCCTAGGACACAATCGGCAACAACTTAGGAAATAACTGCGTTGATTTTACCTATCGCAATACAAGCGCATAGAAATTAGTGAAGGCCCCGTCCATTATTTAATGAGCCTGTAAGGTTGCGGGGGGGCGCTTGCGTAATTATTTTTCAATCCATCAATCCAATAAAGGAGCTCCAAAAAGTACTAACGTTGCTAAACTCCTTTCCTTTTCATATTCGTATCAATCATATCCAATTCGGTCGCAAGAGATATAGAAGACGCGTAAAGTTATTTTCCCGACTTACGGAGCAGCGAATTCTTCCAATTTTCTCCTTCGCCGGAGAAAGCGGAAGCGTCCTCGTTGTGTCTGGCCGTAGCTATTTATGTACGGATACAATACCGACGCGTTCTTAACGCGGGAAGGGAAGGACCGGTCCTCGGACGATAAGAAATAAAAACGGATGAAGAAAAAAAGATTCCTTCTCCAACCGTTCGTGCGTTTCTCTTCCGACCGGCTTCAGTCGTACAACGCCCACAATTTTCCACCGCAGCGCTGTTCGATTTGTCGCCTATTCGCGTCCGCCGGAAAATTGCTTTTCCATCGGCCCGGTTTATCGGGACACCTTGCCGCAACGTTCGTGAGACGCGTAGAAATGAGATTTTCTATTCGAGCACCTTATATGTATTACGAGGAAAACGGAGATATTGAAAAATTGATTGGGATAAGGATTTTTCAAGAGTTTAGCCTGAAAATGAAAAGGAACATTTAGAAGAAATTGATAAAACAATCTGTCCGTTTATTGCAATATACAAGATTCCAGTGTCAATTGTAATAAAAAATGATATGATTTTTTTTCTGTGTAAGCAGTCGTCTATTTTTATATTAAAAAAACAATGTATAGCGAGCTTTAATAAAAGTTTGCAAAAATCTATTATTGGTGCAATGATTTCCTTAAATGTGGCAACGCTGACGTAAAAAATCCTTCGAATTCATGGTACTGCGTAAATTAAAAATAATTTTTTTAGAGACAGACAAAAGTTTTCACCATGGCTTAAACAGTTACATCAAAATATAGCAGCCCAGTACTAAATTTTGTTATTACAAATTAATTTTCTCTTGAAAAGTTAAAAGTTTTGCTCTACATCACTTACAAGGTAACATACGTAGATAAGTATCCCTCATCGATGTAAAATGAAACTTTATGCTGTGGTATAAAAACAACTTAAACTTTCTTAGCTACTTATTCTCCCATTTAACCTCAACACTAAATTTCGACTTTGACTTAATAACAAGAAGTTTAAACCGTCTCAAAGGAGAAGACTTAATAAACCACAACCCGAATAAGACACGATTCAGGTGATCCTCAGATATGGTAAAAAAATCCTCGAAAAACTAAAGCACCACCTTCGTTAGAGGATTCCAGAAACGGATTAATCTGCAGGAAAACTAGACAATTGTATTAATTCATACAGTGAGTACTTTGTAAGAGAGTAGGGTACCAGTTCGTTTTGACATCATTGATATTTTACTCTCTTACAAAATATTTCTTGTATGACCGCTTCGAAAATTGTCCCAGAAGCGCGCAGCTTGCGATTTGCAGAAGAAAAATGAAGAAATGCAAACACTACACCGACATTTCCAAGAGAACTTAGATATTTTCGAGCAATACGAGTAATGCAGTTGGACAAATGAATATATGCCCAAAAATTCTTAAATTCTATCGGTTTGTGACGTATATTAGGGGGACCCTTGGGTATTTGGATTGCTTAAGGTATGTATACGCTGGCATTTTAGTTGCAACTCCATTGCCATCTTCGGAATAGTAAGAGGAAAGACAGAAAAGTCTCTTGTATAAAGAATGGTTTTACTGTTGGGATAACGACCAAAACTTAAAAAACCTAGACTAATTTTTGAATATCTTCTTCGATGATTGATACTCTCTTATTTTCTTATAAAAATGGTGCCAAGGCACCAAAAAAACAACAAGAAACAGATTCGTTAATGGAAACTTCAAACATACACTTCGTTTTATTTTAACATTCAGAAGATTTGCAGTTTAATTGCGTCTCAGACGATGCTTTGAAATAAAGAGAAATAATAGTTGAAATTAAAGATTAATTCTTTTTTAATGTTGGTCGTTATCCCGACAATAAAATCACGTGTTAATTCGTAATAACAGCAATACTTCACGGTGCTACTTACTATTTTCTCGCTCCGAATACTTTTTATAAAGAAAAAAGATCTAACTCTGTTATCGACATTTTCTCTGTCCTCCGGCAAAAGCAAGTAAATAGGCAGACGTTTATAAAGGAGGACATTAAATAAATCATCGCATTAAAGGCATGTCAGAGGACATCCAGAAAGGCAATGCCACCCTACTTCACTATACTCGTATATCTACGTATACACCGACCATAGTTGAGGCACATATACTTGTGATTTCCTGTCATGTCAACGCGTAATTAGATTTGCCCGATTTCAAAGCTTCCATCCACTCAGACAGAGGCCGGACGAACGGACTGGCCATTTACTATCCCCGGCTTCGTCGTCGTCCTTCATAGCGTGTCATATGCAGACAGGACGTAGGCTTTTTTCAGCATTGTCTAGCGCGGTGCGATGGTACGTCTATATCTATATGGACGTTCGCTATGTACGTCCACGTGCTGAATTGTATTGGTCGTTGGTGCCTGACGGAAATTAGAATATACGACGATGGAAAAAAGAAGCTAGCCAGATCGATGCTGATGTCGTCACTGCTGACGCTCTTAGGGCCATCGCGCTGATGTTATATAAAGAATTCATCGCCATGTAGTATGTGGTGGTCTTTTACATTGATTTTTTTGTTGTCGGCTTGTTCGTCCTTGATATGTTTTGTGGTTGAAACAACTGTTTTTTTTAATATGATGATTTTCTAAGAAGGCTATCTTAAACAATTTATGACTTATGATGTAAACTACAAGGATTCTTCGATAAATATCTGCGTTAAGGGAACAACGCAATTGTTTTGCATTTAGTACATTTATTTCCCAACATAATCTCCTTGTAGCTCTATATACTAAGCCCAGCGAAGTTCCAACTTTTTTTAATCCGTCCAAATAATAAGATTCCAAAATAGGTCTCTGTTTTGGCAATGATCTCTTCGTTTGACGAGAACCGCTTTCCACCACGTTAAAAAAAAAAATGGAAGAAATCACTCGTATTGCTTTGAAGTCATCCGGCGCCCATCTTGTCGATAACTTTCTCATACTCAATTTTTTTGACCATACATAAGTACACTTATGCATACAAAAAGAGTTTATTTTAATGCGCTTATGTAATTTCAAAACTTACTGCTAAAGATTTATCTTAAAAGTAAGATGTTAATTGGAGTTTTTCGAATTCGTTGCAACTCCTAAAATAACCAACCCACAATATCTATTAAAAACTTATTAATTATTTTAGCATTAAATAGTGACATCTCCGATAATAAAGTTGCTTCATTCAACAGCCGTAAATCTATTATTCAACCCTCGCAGACTAAAATCTTCTCGACGCAACCACCAATCGATAATATTTTAAAGGCGTAATATGATTCGATAACACAGCGTTCACCTTCCCTATTTACGTGCTTAACTGCTCGTACTGTTTACATTGAACTTGTTTGCAGCGTAAGTACCTCTGCCTCCACCGTTACAAAGCTTTCCATGTTGTACATACAAGGGACCCTGTGCATAGCGAAGCTCGTTCCATCTAGCTTCGAAGATTGCCATTTCGCCAGCGCCATAGCAGTCTCTTAACGACGGCGACGACAGCGTCGACCATTCGCGGCGTTGTTTACTCTACGCGAATCGTTGATTATTACCTCTTCATACTCGAAGCTTTTTAACTTCTATACTTACTCCGTTTCCTCATTTTTTCTTCCCATCTTGATTCCTTTCATCGCTTCGGCGAAACAAAAATTTGTTACGCTTTAATAATGTTTGTTTTGATTCGTTCACGTTCCGTACAGTGTGGTGATATTGACCCTCATTTAACGGAAGTGTTCATTTGTTAATTTAAAAAGTACGGTCCACGTATCCTAAGCCTCACATGGAAAGAAAAAAATCTCTTCATTATTCCTCAATATAATCTCCTGCTATTAAATTGGTTAGCTAACACTTCAACAGTTCAATACCACTAGAAAGAGAGAACGAAAATTCATCATCGGTGCTAAAGATTCTCCCTCTTAGCCCCAATTTTAATTTTGAAAATTAAAAATAGTAACTTGGGGTGAGGTCGGTGGTCGAATTTATTGACTCCGCATTGGCGCTCAGCAGCCTTCGAAATTCCAGCTATGTGATGAGTTGCATTATCGTCCAAATGCAGACATCTCATCCCAGCTTTCCTCGATGCGTTTCTCGATGATGCTTGATTAACAAGATCTCAAAAAATTGTAGTCATCACCGTTTTTGGTTTTCTTAGCGATGGGCCACTCCATTGTTTCCCTTTTAGACAAAGGACCGTGGTGTTGTTTCATCCTCAGCCACTATTTGGTTAATGATCGTATTATCAGCTTCGTACAGCTCAAGAAAGTTCCGCCTACATTCGACACGTTATTACTTCTGAAACGCGCTGTGAACACTTTTTGTGTGTAACCATCTTGTGTTAATTTTTATCACATCCGAATGCCCGAATTTTTACTGAACAAATAATCCGAAAATACATCGTGTTGTTACTCGAAACAAGAACATAATCGCAAATAACTACCTTTTGTCAAATATTCCGTTGGTATAAATTTCATATTCCATACTAAGCTCGTGTTAATTTATCGCAATTGCACATTTTAATACATTCCCATGAATACAAACTGCTGTAACATGAATGCTACCAACACAAATCTATCCAATTCAAACAAAACTGGCAAACAACCGGTATTCTACATTAATTACGCTGACGAATAATATTCTGAATAAATTACATCGGATAAATTGTAATTTATTATTAACACTCCTGATACATGGTCTGTTTATTTATACAGTATCAATTCATAACATTTAATAATTATTATACCTCCTAATGTAACGAGCATGTCAGGGCGAAACATGCCCTTCATTACGGCAGGTTAACAATGTCGAAAGCCTGAATGACGAGAGTAATTATCAGACGTGGTTGTGAATTTGTAATGAATAAATAATATGTATGTATATGTAGCTGTGATGATACGCGGAGTAAAAACTAAAGCGTCTGTGTCAAGTAAGTGATTTGTGCTGGATGGAATAATCGATATGTATTCTGAATGCATGGACGGATTATTAAAATTTAATAAAAATTTCGTGATTCGCGCTTTACTGTGCAGTACGTCCTGAGCAATTTAGAGAAAAAATTTTCATAATAAAAAATATTTTGACCCAAGTTCTACGCAACATAGAATTATGGCCAGCTATACAGAATGATATAAATTTAGTTTTTTTAATGGAACGTCCTGTAACTTTCAATTCGATTTTCTGCGATATTGCTAACGCCCATTTATCTTAGTTTTCCAAGATCACTAAGATTATTTAAGATTTTTGCGCAATTTCGCTCTTTCCATGGCCAATATTTCAAACGCTTTACACCTGGAGCGGTAATTCAAACTTTATTCCATCGAGTACTTCTTGAAGTTTTCGCCAATCATTGCCATGTTTGATTCGCTATTTCATTCTGGTGCAGAAACTATTCTAAATTTTTTTTTATAAACACTTCCCTATGCCCAAAATGCATTGAGTGCTGGAACCAAAAACAATAACTTTTGTTTCGTTAAAGATGATAATTAAAACTGATGTGTAAACGTTGTACTCTTTAATACAATTCCCGCGTCTATTCGAAGTAGCCACGTACACTGCCGTTCAGAGAAGTTCGGTCGGTCGGTAAAAAACATGAAAAGGTTACAGAAACAAATGAAACTAAAAACAAAATGTAATTTTATTGTATGTACAGGTAAAAAAGACAAAAATAAATACATAAAAAGTTATTCTGGCCTAATATAACATACTGAACATTTTTCTTCATCGAAAAAACCTCCTTTGCTGTTAATCACCGCTCGAACTATTCTAGGCATTCTTTCGATAAGTTTTGTTAAAACGGATTGTGGAATATTAATCCGTTCATGTTGCAGAATATTCCGTAAATGTTCTTGTGAAGTTGGGCATATTTTTCGGATCCTCCTGTCCAGTTCATCCCACAACAACTCTATCGGGTTCAAATCTGGGCTTTGTGGGGGCCATGTCATTACTTTCAGGGTGTGCCGTTCTTCTTGCTCCTTTAGATAGTTCTTACACACTAACGCAGTGTGTTTTGTGTCGTTGTCATGCATGAATGTAAAGTTACGGCCTATTATACGCAATCCTGATGGCACTGCATGATTCTGGAGTATTGCAAAATAATTTTCCTTCCTCATTACACACTGCACTCTGCATAAATCTCCCGTCCTAGCAAAGGAGAAACATCCCCACACTAACACAGAACTAAGCCCTTGCTTCACTGTTGGCACAATGCAGTCCGGGATCATTTTTTCGGTTTTAGATCTTCGGACATAAACTCGTCGATTTTGCCCAAAAACCTCAAACTTTGACTCGTCACTCCAAAGCACGTGTTTCCAATCATCTAACGACCAATCTAGATGAGAACGGGTCCACTGTAGCCGCTTTGCTCTGTTGCCCCGACGTAATAAAGGTTTTCGAATGTCAATGCGTCCATAAAGGTCCGCTTGTTGAAGTCGACGTTTTACCGTACTCGCCGAAACTTGTTCTTCACGGCTGCGATTGACTTCGGCTGCTATTTGTGACGCTGTTAATTTTCTATTGCGTTTGCTAAATAATACAATTCTAAAATCTTCAGCTTTTATTGTTTTCGTAGATGCTCCGGGACGAACACGATTTTCTATAGTTCCAGTTGTCCGATATCGCTTTATGATGTCATTTACTGTTGAACTTCTCATATTTATTTTTTCGGCAATTTGTCGCCCCGAATATCCTTCTTCGAACAGCGTAATAATGCGTGAACGTTTTTCTACATTGGTAGGCTTGCCACGTGCCATTTTGAAGTAAATTTTCTTAAAACTTTCGCGCAAAAACGACAGATACACACCAACACACGTTCAACAGTAAAATGAAGCAAATTTATATCTTTACGCCTGTGATAAATAAACAAGAGTGATGCTGCGGTATATTTCCTAATTGAATGAATTGTTCGTTAATAATCCCCAAACGACCCGTTTCAAAAGATCGGCACTTCCGAGAAATTCTCGGAATGATAATAAAAGGGACTTTATTGTGGTTGTCGCAATATTTCTACTTTACATAATAATTTATGGCTTTAATCCCTTAGAAAAGAGTGTATGCTTAATATTTTTCTAATTTGATGTATTAATAATTGTATACAGTGTGATATAATAGATTTTTATTGTATAACCGAACTTCACTGAATGGCAGTGTAGATTGCAAATCAACAAGCGCTTATAGAACTAGGAGCAGGTGCGCCATCCTGCTGAAAAATTATATTTTACCTACTTACACTCCAAAATATCTCGCATAAAATCCACGTACAATTCCTCCGTGAGGCGAACATTCACAGATAAAATGAATAATAATTCTAAATGACATGATACCACTCGAAGCATTGAAATTAAAACGAATTCGAGCATCTCTAGAATTTGCCTGCAGAGGGTTATTTCTTAATCACTAATGATGGTTTCTTCTGTTGAACGTCCTGCCTCGTCGCTCCATAAAATATTTTGCCAATTATTGACAATATTGCAAAAAAAAAAAAACAATTTACTTCTGCTGCTTTATTTTCCATATTTTTTTTTTGAGGCTACCCTAAAGTTTCAAGAAGAATTTGAAGCTTTCGTCAATGTAATCTACCCGAATACTTTTAGATTTTCTCATGCAGCAAGAGTTTCTCACAGTGATGTTCTCCAGAAATATACGCTGAGCCACCTCAATTAAGTTTTCATATTCATGGTAAGTTGGATTCCAGACAATGGAAGAGTAACCCTCTAATTTCGGAAGTACGTAGCAAAAAGCACTCTATTATCAAACTGCTTAATGTTACGAATTAATTAATTGTACCGGTAATGCTATAAGGAATCAGTACTGCAACAGTTCAACATGTAAAAGTAATACTTCTGCACTTAGCAACGTTTAAAGGTAAATAATTCTCCAGACGCCAGCAATGAACATTCTGCAAAACATCGCAATCCGCCACAACATCATTCTCCAAAAAATCTTGAGATCGTCCGCAAGCAATTAAAAAAACAATTCTGGAATATCGTTCCGTCTGTTGGATATGGCTAAACATGTTGCGCGCAGCACCGATGTTTTTTTAGAACAACTGAATAAGATACATTTCTTCACGTTAATATTTTCAGGCCATTCATTTTGATAATCTGAGCGACAAATTTTGTACTGTGCATTGCGTGAACAAGTCCCTAATACTTATTTTGCATGTTGAATTGTCGACCCCCTATTTCACTCTGCATTTGATTGCCTTTTAATCAACACGTCGCGAACATTTAACATTTTGCGCCACCAAAAGTATTTACATATAATTAGAAATTATTAGTATATAGCTATTACATCGCTTTTGGTTGCTTGGCTTCCTAATAATTTTGCGAAGTGGCTCATTAAAAGTAGTCCACGTAAAATGTTCGGTTTGCCGTTTTAAACGCTTTTATAGATTCGAGCTTTATTACAGTAGGTATATGCATATTTACGTTCCCGATTGTGCAATTTACATGAACGATATCATGCGCGGTATCGCACGTAAAATTCGCATTAATACCGCAATCACGTAATTTGAAAACATAAATATCAAGTTTTCGGTGGGAAGTTCGATTGCCCATTGTACACGTAAAACCGTCTAACCCGCTCTAACGCTATCGCCGGCGAATATAAATTACATAATGACATTTTCGTCGCTGTATCGGCGCGATGGTCGCTGGAAATTCGCTTCCCTGCCCGTCCAGCCTCCGCTTCGATACAAATAATTTAAAAATGACATTTCAAAAGCGGCGAATGCAAATTTTCAATTACCGAAATTTTGGTAGTGGATGATTTATTTAATTTATGTGCATTGATTTGAATAACGCGGCATTGTGTATTGTGATTTTCGGACGCTAATAAACTGAAACGTCGGAGCGATAATGAAATTGTTTGAAATTTGGAAGAGAACAACATAATTTGGCTGATTTTTTGTCTTATGCAGGATAACGTCTTAACGCTGCAGCCCAAATGTCCCATTGTATTAACCTTAGATTTCCAGGCTCAGTAATCTGTGCACCACCTATGCTGCGTGCTCGCAAATAATGTCGGAAGATGTTGTGTAGACTTCCGCGATCATTGCTTTCTTTTAAAAAGAATGTGGGTTTCCGAGTTGTAATTGCATAAGTCTCCCGACGTTTCGCTCTCAGTTGCATGGAGCTTCTTCTGAGCTTACCAAAAAGGGTTAATATTACGCCCAAAATTATGAAACGAGTTTCACTGAAAAACAATCTGAACAACCTAAAAAATATAAAATGTGTTAAAGGCAAAAAATGAATAAATGGATAAACTCGTACAAACACACTTGTCTGGCAAATTATCTGTTTGAAGATTGGAGCAGATACAAAAAAGCAGCAGTTGTTATCGACAAATGTACTTATTCTATGTATTTCTTAATTATTTTACTTTGATTTGACATTAGCTCAGTGGATAAAATTAACGACGCATGATCAGTGCTAACCTTCTTCAAAAGGGATGATAAAGATGCTTTAAACAAGAACAAATTAGAGAAAATACTATTCTGGCAATAAATTTAAAATGACGTAAAATGCTGCAGCTCCTTCCCATAACAACTCTTCAGACGCGGAACTTATATTGAGAAATTCCTTCTTCGTTTACACCGATACGAGCATCAGCATCAGTCGTTATCGACGTCGGATCCAATGTATAACACGTGTCGCGTCCATAAAAATGGCAATAGATGGCGGGCGCCGTCGGAAACGTCATTTCCTCGTCGAACATGCATACATATCCCGCTTACGTGAGACGGCTAATACGTTTTCAATTACTTTACGTATCCAGCTCTCCGTCACGGTCCGCCGAAGAAATGCATCCATCCCATCATCGCAGAAACGGCGGCATATTGTAAGCTCGCCCGCGCTACTTCGCCTACGGTTTTCCTCTTTCGGTTCGTTGACTGCGCCCGGTTCGGGAACGTGTCAATTCTACACCTCGTTTCATATAAAACATCCGCGTATTGACAGCCGTTTACTAGCGCTACGTAACCTAAGTAAGCGTTTCAAACTCAATCCTCGTTTGCGGCTCTTCTCCCATCGATTTTCGGGCTGGCGGGAGCGCGAGAGGTGGGCAACCCATTCCAAGACATCTCCCGGAAGATATGTTAAAATGTATACTTTTGCGGTAAAGTTTGCTTTAAAAGTTTAGTTCTTCTGTTTCTATCGTGTGTTCGCTCGTGCACGAAATGTTACATTTTTGCATGACAAGAGAACATGCTGTGATATTGAAGTAAAAATAGAACTAGGACAACCTATTAGACCGTTTTTTTTTTTCAAAAGCGAAAAGATAAACTCTTCATTTTAGAATCTATAATTTTAAAAAGTAAAGTAAGTAAAAAGTAAGAAAACTCTGATTACCGGTTTGATTCAATTAGGCGCGTCTATAAAGCAGAGCCATCCGGGAAAATTCCTCAGCATCGACGGAAAACAAATCGAATGTAAAATATTTCTTCTCGTACTTAGCATTCATTTGATCTACAATCGTATAGCAAGAAAGATTCGCTATTTGTTAATTCTTGTGGAAAAACGATGTTTCTTCATTGGAGCAACAAAACCGAAGCAGCCTCTTCCTTTCTACAAATATTTCTTAGTTCTCTTCGTACTGGGGACTTTCCACAGCAGCCTAGCTAAATCCAGTGAGTCCAGTTGAGATGACATGACGTGGTCTTCGATAACTATCGTGGTTTCTGTCTTCCTCCAAGTCCCAAATCAACCACAAGTCACTTCTTTTCAGAAAGTCCATTCTTAATTGGTCTTACTGATTACTGATTATTAAACTTCGCCACTTTCCTTGTGCTACACGAAATTAGCAGAGATTAAACAGACTTGTATTTTCTTGACTCTCTGGGAAATCCGTAGCCAATACGAACCCATTCTCATGAGACGAATAAACACGAGTCTATCTAGTCTTTCCTAACTTCGTGAAACGCACGGAAAATTAGCGAACTTCACTGATTTTTTAATAGCTCGCAAGAAGACGTAATAATTTGCAATAATTACAATTATCCACTTTTTTCTTTTGGGTAACTCAAAGTTTTACAAAATAGATTGGATCGTAGTAGACATGTTGTACTCGTAATTACAATGTTTTTCAGGAAATATTTTTCCAGGAATTTCGTCTAACATTGTTTAGCGAATTCTTCGAAAGAACTACTACAACAATTTAATCAATACCCCCTTTTGTCCTGTCTGTAGTAATTAAATTGTCAAGAAAACGAAACAATTTTTTTTACCTTTAAAGTAATCTATGTTATTTTAGATTTTGCGGAAGCAATAATTACGCCACAGCACACATTTCTTCGTAACGATGCAAATTTACATAATATATGTAGATTAACGCTAAATATAAGTTTGGTAACGGTTAAAAATACCACTTTCGCGTTCGGTATATGCATGCCCGGAATATGCAACGTAATGCTGCGATTTTAAAACCTTTCGCCATCCTCAAGGATTACTTAATACAAATACATCAAAGATAGCGTTGATGTAGAAGCATCATTCCCCATCGATTACACTCTCAGCCATGCCCTAACTCTATCTACCCTACTCCCCCGATAAAAGCCGTCCAAGTAATGTTAAACTCAATTGAAAGTTTTAGTCCGGGGGAAGTTTACCTCAAATGATCGTTTAAACACGGCCGATATGCAGATGGCCGTTTTTACTGCGTGTAATTGGAAAACCACAGAGACCTCTATCACGGTCTAACCTTTTCCGTTACGTACGGACCATCCGGCGCAACCGTGCTCCATTAAAAGTCTTTAATTTATTTTCGACAAAACTGTTCGACTCGAATTAATTAAAGGTGCTTATTGGTTAGAGCCCGCTGAAAGCGACTCATCGCTTTGATTTAGCAATGCAGAATTTTCGAATAATTTAAAGAAAAATTCTAAGCTTGTGTATTTACTTACTGAAATAATTCAAACAGTTGTTATTTGAACAGAACACATCAGAAAATGCCTAGAAACAATAACCAAAAAATAATGCTAAAATAGCTTAGCTTCCTCATGGTTTTGATGGAATAATTCACGGAAAATGCAATAAAAGGAGAGAGAAAAATATATAAAAGGAGAGTGTTAGTGTATTTTTTTCTCTCTCCTTTTATTGCGTTTTCCGTGAATTATTCAATCAAAACCATGAGGAAGCTAAGCTATCTTAGCATTATTTTTTGGTTAGTTGTTATTTGATTCATTTTTAGTGTTATTTGCATCCTTTTGTGAAATCACATAAAACAAGCTATCATACGAATGTAGTCTGAAAAGTTTCAAGCTTCAACATGAACAAGATTAAAAATATTCTGTTGGACCGTCAATTGTTACTTAACAGTTATTTGTGTCAGATGTTTCTGTTAAAATGGTAAAAATCAGCTTTCATTGACAACCTTTACAATTACTTAAACAGTTGGCTTTACAAAGTTAGTTCATTTATAAATAGCCATGTTCTTCACTAAAATAAGTAAAAAAGCTCTTTAGAACCTCTTTAATTTAGAGATTATGCTTTATAAGTTTCTTGTTTGTGCTAGTGAGAGGAACACACCTATTACAAGCACCACCTTTTTAAAACATCCTGTAGAGATTGTTTGCCAAAACTTAAGCCTCTCCTTAACTACACAATATTTATTGTTAGTCCAAACCTAGCCCCAGTTCAGCATTTAACACCTTCTTAAGTCGCTTCGGAAATTACTTACTATACTACACAGTATATAAAACTTATCACACGGTAAGAATAAAAAAAAAAACCCACCTCAAAACTTGTCCCAGGCCTTAAATTCAAATTGCGTAATTGTACCTCATATCCGAACCCTTTCTCCCGTAAATGCGATTTTGACGAGGGCTACTTCAGCCGGTACCGCATTCATCCTGCATGACGAAGTAAATTAGAGAATTGATTTCGAGAGACTTGAAAACGGGACCCATCTGCTCCCTAATAAAGTGTAGGAATCGAATTTATTTCGGTTGCGAACGCGCAGGAACCATGGCGATCTGGAAAGGGAAGCGAAATAATGAAGATTGGACGTTAAACAATGGCTTCCTCTCCGCTAGAATGATCGGGATATATATCGGTCGGTTTGCGGAGGATCCGTATGGAAGCGAGGTTGGAGGGGATCAGGTTGTTCGGGTTTTAGAACATCTGCGACTCGCCGGTTTTCCGAATGGAGTGATTTACACGATGGCAGGATAGAAATAGGAAGAGGAGATCGTTTACTACAAATCTAGATTAGTATGCCGTGTTAAAAATATATTTATAATTTTACTACGTCAAACGTACTCTATTTCCTTTAAAAAAAAAATTCGAAAATGCAAATTAGATGAAATTGTAATGAAAGACGCAGCTTTCTCAGGTCATATGATTCTTGAGTAATGAGTTGTCATGCACCAAGAAATGAAAGAATTGATTTAAAAAAACATGGGAGTGATGGCACGAACGCATCAGAAAAATCTGCCATCGACCCTAGCAGAACTCGTCTTTTCTAACATTTTAAACTAATTTAATTGTACCCAACAAGCACATGTATAAATAATAGATAATAAATCTGCTAGAAAGGAGATCTCGTTCTTCCAATCTATACGACCCAGACGATGTAGCAGTCGTAGTAACAGTAAGATGAGAGTTTCTTAACTTTGTTTCGCGAGAAGAGGGACTGCGGTTTTTCCTCCGGTTCGAGATATCGTCGTTCCGTAGACGACTGCCTTGTTAAGGAAGTACTCGAACTCAACAACTGGCATTAGGAAATGGGTTACTTTACCGCAAAGTTTTTTCGCTCGTTTCATTTTTTTCCTTGTCTAACGGAAAGTTTCGTAATTTCGTGTACCTACCTGTGCGCTAGCACGGACCTTTTGCTGGAAAATTTTCTATCGTCGAAATCGAATAACCGAACAACAATCGGTACTAGAGAATTGTATGAGTTTTCGATTGGTAAAAGCAAGGAGGTCGATTTTCCTGTTCCTCCGATTTTTATGCTTTTTACGTAAACTGCTTTGAGGGAAAGGTTATAGCAT
Organism: Oryctes borbonicus; assembly: GCA_902654985.2. Classification (NCBI taxonomy): domain Eukaryota; kingdom Metazoa; phylum Arthropoda; class Insecta; order Coleoptera; family Scarabaeidae; genus Oryctes; species Oryctes borbonicus. Next base: position 4,428,346 of record LR736886.1, read on the forward strand.
AGAATTCGAATTCTAAAACTCAATAGTGGATATTTTGGAGCTTTTGTTAGATTTATGATTGATGCAAGTTAAAAATTAATAATTGCTTATTTGTTGTTCTCCCTATTGAAAATTAGTTAAGATTTGAAATGAAAATTGTTTCGCATTGAATTAGTAACAGAGCTACCTTTTGGCTACAACAAACACGTTTTCATATTTTCCACGTGCTTAGACAACGGCCTTGTTCGGGTCTCACAAGACCTCAGAACAAATTCGCAATATCCGGAAACTATACACAGTGTTACACAAATTTGTTGAAGGTCGATGTTCCTTTTTCAAAATTTGTCTTTTTTTTCCGTGCTTTACACCATTGGTTTTTTAAAGACATTTAGTGATAGACACGTTTCGTTAAATACTACGATACACGTGTGCAAGTTAAAAATAGAGATGCTTTAATGTTTTGGGCAGAAATGTTTTTAGAAGAAATAATAGGTTTGCTATCATCTTAACTCCGCGACATTCTAGCATTGATAGGAACAAGGTAGCCGATGCTCTTGCCCGAATGGGAACCGAGCAAACTCCGCTTGAACCAGAACCTTTAATTGGTGCACCATTTAACCCCCCAAAATTAATGCTGCCCGCTCAGAGAAGAGTCCATACGTTTATCTCATGACAGCATTTATGTAGCCAGCCGAAGCGAAGACTGGAAACTTCAAGAGCTTGCTACCAAGGCTGCAACCACATTCCTTACCGACCATACTCGATTAATAAAACGCCTACATAGGATGAGACTCGTGCAAAGCAAGGAGTGTGGTCTTTATTTCGGAGAGAAGGGGACAATTGAGCACACATTTCGACACAGTCCTGTTGTCTGTAGAATCAGATCTTCGCTGTGTGGTGAAGCGTTGTAACGATATAGAGTCGCTGAGTGAAGATCTGAAATTCGCTAAAAGAATACCAGTTTTAAGATTAACAAGCCTAGAATCGATCTTGGTCACTGTTGACCCAGAGTTACCAAACGCCAGAAGACCTCGCAGTTGATCACATTACTGTGGAAATTATAAATACGTCTTTCTTCAATAATCATGGAAATATGTCAAAATTGCATCCACATCTGCACCTCATATCACGCTTTAATTTCAATAAAGCGAAACCATCTGTTGGTACTCAAATGTTCATTTAAAATCCTAAATGCGAACGTAGAAATAGTAGCAATTCCAGTTTGTTCAAAGACTAGCGCTCTAATTCGACCATCTGTACAGCGCTAAATCCGTAATTTTCCTTTTATAAACTGGAACCGACATTCATGGCGGTATAATCGGCGCACAGCCACATGTTTTCCGGCACCCGTCTCATCATTATCGCGGCCAACTTCGACGCGCTTCAACGGCGATTTAATGAATTCAATTCCTCCGGCAGCGCTCCTTCTCTGCCTGACGTCTAGTTCGGTTGATAGCAGATGGCGTTACATTCGTTTCAATGAGGGAACGAGGATCATTTTCAATTCTCTTATTCGCGTCGGCTAGCGTCTCGTACGCTTCGGGTCTCGTCTGGTCGCTTCTTCGATTTGATGAGGGACTTAATTGAGTGACTCTCCTCTGCCGTATACAGAGCTCCGACGAGAGCACTCTCATTTCACGATGCTCTGGCACGGAAAGTTCTATTTTGTGGAGAAGACACAGTGACATACACAGATATACGTGGATGTATGGAAAAGTTGCAGTCCTTTGTCTTTTTAAGAGGAAGAAACCGTGATATGCTATAACTTCTTAGGTAAGTTACTCATATTGAGAGTAATTAGAGATTAAATTTTCGAGGTAAGAACATCCTCAAAAGAATTGACGCCGGCTCCTTGACAGCGGATGGAACGCATCTCGTCTTTTACGGAGCCGGTTCGCCATGTGCAATCCACTGTCTTAACTGCTGTTTCGTTTCCGGGATACGGAAGTATATCCAAGTTTCGTTATTGTCACAAAACAACGCAAAACACACAAAACACTTGCATGTTTTCGGCAATTATTCGCATTCAAATTTGCTTTTGCTCTGAAACGAGTAAACACGGTACCCATCTAATGTTAAGCTGTTGCACGTGCAATTCCTTATACAAAATGAAGTGAATCCGCTCAATTGAGGTGCCTGTGGCTTTAGCTAGCTCGGCCACTGTCAGCTAAAACCAAATCATGAACTTTATCCATGATTTCGGATGTCGCAGCTGATTTTGAGGCTCCAGGATGTGGCGCATCTTCAATGGTTCTTCTGCTACGCTTAAATTCGTTTACCCAAAGTTAAACGGTGACATAAGGACATGAGTCACTCGTTATAGGTAAAATCCTCACATGAATTTCATTCGCTGTTTTCCGTTCCAACCAACTTTTTGCTTCAATTCAGTCTAAGCTAAATTAAGAGGAATGGATTCGACAAATTTTATTGCGGGGAATAAGGCAGTGGTTTCGTCACAAGCGCTCTTTCAAGATTTATCAGAAACATTATTGAACGAGTAAAACTTGCTTCCAGGACCTCCATCAATATATCTTATATTTTCCCATTTGCCATTTCCCATATTTTGCAACTGAAATTTCTTTGAAATCAACTTGCTGAAGTGGTTAATTTAAAGTTCGTAAGAACGAAAACATGACTTTATTAAGTTTCTGAAGATTAAACAATTCGTCCTAATCAAATAAATCGCAACCCACGCCTCAACGAAGTGTAACAGTAGAATTCAACAAGAGCTAGCGCTATAACAATAAACGCGCCATCTATCAACATTTAAATTGAACGTGTCGCATTGCGCCCCAACTCTGCCACCCCAGAAGCGCACCCTAGCAACATCTACTGAAGCAGGGACTATTTTTCGCCGGCCGTTCAACGAAATGGCGCGGATTTTTCAACATAAATCTCCGCCGACGGGCCGTTTTGCATACTAACGAGACAGCGCGACGACTACTGAATCGCTTCCAATATAACGTCGCCGAACTTATTGGAAACAAT
>LR736886.1:4456312-4478091 GCA_902654985.2 Oryctes borbonicus
ACAGTTAGTCGCCTGATTTGCATATTCATGTAAACGGGACATTTATAACTCGAACAACAACGGCGGTAGGAATATAAATTCGTTTGCTTCCTTAAAAAGGGCGGCCTGTCCTGTATACGTATATGTGTGTATATCCTCCCGGTTGGAGTTTATGGTTAGGGTTGGGTCGGCATGTTATGATAAGGTAAGTTGAGTTTGTCGGGTATATGGGAAAAAATGTTCACCGTAGCGTGTCGGATCAGATGGAAACCTAATTTAAGAGTATAAAGGAGGAAATACTATCGTACAGATCGATGACGGCGGAGAAATAAAATAGCGAAAATAAGGTGAACCGAGATGAAGTGGATTTGCCTTTGAAACTAGTAGGAATCCCGTTACCAGCGCAGATATTACTTTTTCTTCCGCGAGATAGAAAATTGTGTTGCTATTTTAATGAAAAAAACATGTAAAAGGAAAATTACAACCAAAATGCCTTTTTGGATAAAGCTCCGAGCAACACGTGAAATACTACTTTGGTGCACTCAAGTTGTAAATTAAAAGCACAAAAACACGTTCAAATTATAACGATTTATTCAAAGAACTTACATTATATAATGAAGTGTAGAACATAGATAAAAAGTACAAGAAATGTGACTGACGGTCAAAATAATTTACAGGCCTAAATAAATTACAAATGTTAACAAAAAAATATCAACATTTTCATGCTAACATGTAATACAATAATAAAAAATAAAATAAAAATAAAAAATTTAATTAATCAATCTGGGACAGCTGTTTCGAGAATATGTCGATCCTCATTTTCAACCGTAGACCGAATTCATCATCATTCCGAACGTATTCCATTTTCCAGCTATTTAATACCCGATTTGTCAAGCAGGCAATTCATCGATCTCAAATTTCGAATCGACTTAGAAGTAAGTACGTATACGCGGTGGCTACGTTTAATGAAACGCCTCCTTCCTTTGCTTCCACGATTCTGTAACAAATACTTACTGGGAGGCGGCATCCTCAGCAGTGACAGTCGATAGCACTAAGAGCCTGCAGGATTAATTGTTCCTTGAAGAACAATAGGATGTTATTATTGAATGAGAGCACCATTGAGATGTCAGACGGGCGTCGTATCGATCCCAAAATGCACGTACGTGAGTCGTCGCCATCCTATCGCTGCTATAAAGGGACGCCGCGACGTCGTACGAAGGGGGGCCGTCTGTTCCGCAAAGGAGAAAGGACGAAGACGTGTGCGATAGAACTCTCGAGCGATGACGGCGACGGAGGACGTATTATTGTGACGTACGGAGACGGATACGATAAGTGAAGAGAGGCTGCTGTCACCGTTAATAAATGAAGTCTTAATTGTGTAGAAGGCATCCGGGAAATGTGGTTCGAATATTCGACATGTTTTTCCTTTTACATAATTAAAGTTGACAGCGAAACTGATCCCGAGTTTCTTTAGGGTATTCGACGAATATGTTTCGTATATTCCCTTTGAGAGATTCGTGAATATTGGATCATTAGTTACAAACGAACCCACGCAGGGAACTATGAAGAATGTAAGATATAAAGTTTAGACGGAGCTTTAACTATTTTAATCATACTTAATTGATAACATCCATGTTTTTTGTTTGCCAATAAGATTATGTACAGTACAAATTTAATATGTAACACTTCTCGTTATTTTTCTTACACTTCATTCTTCCTTTTCTTGAAACGAACCTTTCCGCCTATTTTTTATTTCACCAAAGCATTTCTTAACACGTTTTTCTGCCTACAGAAGTATCCATTTAAAAAACCATTTACCATAATCAATCATGAACAAGCTCCTTAATCACGTATCCTCTCATTTTCTTCATTCAATTCACTAATGGTCAAAAAAATATTTAAGGAGTGTATGAATAGCTTCTATTTTGCGCGAAGGAAATGCGTGATCAATTTGCATGACCCACGTATTAGCATTATAACGGTCGAAATAAGCAGGCTATATAATCTTCTAATCTTGACGGCCTTTTTTCTAGTAAAATTTCCATCGCGATATTCGAAGCGAAACACGAGAAAGCGAATAAAAATAACCAAAAAAAGAACGAGGTTGGTTTGTTCCTGAAGAACAACAAAATCCACTAAGTCGTATGTTTATTTGATTACGTTAATAGGAATATCTTCTAATTTAAGGCGATGATGCCCATTTTATGCCGTGTTTTCCATTCGTAGAAATAAAGCCGACACGGCATTACGTATAACAATAACAAGAAGACAATCTGACATCAAAATTCGCAAAACCGTGGGAGCTAGAATTGCTGATTAGTAGATCCCCAGGCTCCGCCACGAAGCAAAGCCTCTTAACTCTTGTTTTATTAGCGTCATCAGCGTGGTAGTCTGCGACTTCGACAAACGTAAAGCGATTGTTTTGATTAAGGGCTGTTAAAGCGATGTTGCTCGCTATGCGATTGTTGCGACGGTAAAGGAAGTGGGGGAGAGGTTGTGGAATTACATTCGTCTTGGTTAACCCAAAAGTTCGGTTTGAGGGTATCGAGAGGGTACGGGATAAAGGGAGTTTCATTTCCAAGGTGTCGTAGATTGAGGAAAGTTAAATTATTGTTTAGTTGGTGCTTGTATATTTCGGAGAAACGATCCCGACAGCTACTACATTCGATCAAGATAATGAGAAACTTATAATAAAGGCTTGATATTAAGAATTTTCATTAAAATTTGACGCCTTACTTTACTAAGTAGCTTTAATTACAAAAACAATTGTAATCAGTAACTTCCATGAATTTTACATCATTTAAAATAACAAAACTAAAATAAAAAAATTAACTTCTTCGGTTTTTAAATATTTACACTAATTTCTTAGTCTTACCCTGTTAAAAATATAAAAGCCCTGCAAAATCACCGTTCCTTATTGAACACTGGGTTATTCGAGAACGTCTTAAGCTGGATGATAAGAATCGTTTTACCATAACCCATATCGTGATAGTCGAAAAATGTATTTATTATATGCCATGTCAAAGTTGTCACTTCAATATCGAATCTGCTTGACAAGGATACATTTATCCATCTCCAAAATGGGGAAATGGCATCTTCATTCAGCGTCCTTCTGCTCGTTTCCGATGTTTGAAACGAACCATACACACCCCTTTTTATCGTCGAAATCTACGAGACATTCGTTTAATTTTAACAAATCGCGGAAGAAATTGTACTTTTCATCTCTTCGCCCTGATCTCGCGAAATTAATTGAACAAACCCGCGATTTTCCCTTTTCTTAGCGAGCTTTCCTGAAAATTTTAACTCTCTTACGTCTCTTCTTCCGGTTTTCCTCGACACCATAACGACGACCACTTTGGGAACTAGATATCCGAGTCATCGTCGCTCTCTCCACACCGTTGCTTTTCAGGAAGGCACTTTCGTTCTCCTTGGATGCGTTAATTCAGTCCCTTTCGCGGTCGATTCGCCCAAAAAGGCTTTTCCTCAAAATTATCCACTCAAAGCCGTCACCAGCGCGCGATGATTCTAGCATCCTTAAACGGGTAGCGGTGATATCGCAGCGTCAATTGTCTCCGAAATACGAATTCCAGCCGGACGACTCCATAAGTAAAGGAATGCCATTGACATACGGAAGCTCCCCAATATACAGGCGTGTGGTAGAGAAAGATGCTTTCCCGAAATAAAATTGGAACGGTAGCGCTTTTGAGGTCGGCGAAAGTATAAAGTTAGAACGTCGAGGGATGGAAAGAAGGATGGATAATGGTTATTGATAGAGAAAATGGAGGGTACATGCCAACCAAGAATTACATACCCCGTATGTTTTGCATACTTTATCGCTTATTTGCTCCCTTTTGAGGTTGAGAGAACTTCCGTAAGTTGTCCTTAAAGATGTTTTTAAATCTCCAGCTTCGTTGACCTAAATCGATTCACGCATGCTGAAAAAACAAACGCTTATATCTGCTTGAATAAACAAAGTTATTTGACCGGTAAGTCTTGTGCAAATCTGTTTTGTGATAGCAAAAATAATTCAAAATAACAACCCCGCAAGAATTAAACGTACCGCCCAAAAAAACAGTCGAATATCATTCAACCCTGTGCGTGGAAGTAACGCGTTCTCAGGTAGTGCGATTCTCTAAAAAAATTATTTCAAGAAAATAACAACGTTTTTATTACAAAAACTCGCGTGGTTAACGCCCTTGATTGGTGGGACACCTATCGTATCTTTGTACGTCACAACTATGATGCAATACCACATAATTTTCTATGTCCTTCATCGGTAGCTCTTCTGGCCACGAAGAAATTTTCTTTCGAGAGATAAAGAGGATTATCTACCCTTTAGTCTATCTTTTGGGGAATTGGAATTTAATACAGTCATCTGCCTATAGTTGAGTGTAGGCTTTCACGACCGTAATCTATAATAGAAATGTCTTTCGGATGATGCCGCGTAGTTAGTATTTTACTTGACGTTTGGCTGACCATACTGTCAGCTTCTTCAGAAGATTTCAGTCTTTAGAAATCTTCTGAAGAAGCTGACAGCATGGTCGGCAAAACGTCAACTGCCTATACTTCGACGCTGGTCACACGTCTTCCTGCCTTAACCGCTGAGAGAAGACTCTTTTATCTTAATTTTAACATGGGGGGTAATATCGTCGTATTTCTAAACGGGATGCACTTGCCATCTCGCACCAATCACAACGCACGCAATAAAAAGATCAATATTTTTCTCCGCGTCACGCACTTGTCTAGTTTTTACATGTAAAATATTTAATTTAAAAAAAAATGCACTCAATATACAGGGGTGAATTAAAAAGTAATATCACGGCGTTTCTTGGGTGACGTTCTAGCATACGGAAGGCTCGTAAACCTCGTGGACTTTGTTTTTTTTCTTTTCTTTTCTTTTTCTTCTTCACATTTCTAAAAATAGGCAACTAAAATTAAAAAATAACCTTGTTTGTTTTTACGGATACATAAAATACTTTCTTTAGCATGCAAACAATAGAAGCAATAAATTACGAGTGATAATTGCCTGTTCGATAAAATACAGAGATAGGAAGTCGACAAGGCTAAGTTTACCCGCGCGCAATAACATCCAAGGAAATTGAGTTGAGAATAGGCTTACAGGACACGCAACTTGCTGTGAGGTACATGCTATAGTTCTAAAGTTGAGTAACTAATAATATATTCGCATGATTTTGTGGGGTGTAGCGCGTGTGCTTCCGAAGTAATGGAGGCGTTTTATTTTTAAATTTTCTACTAATTTTCTAGTCTACCAAGTCTGCTTCTATAAGCTGTTCAATCGTCAACCTGTCTTCTTGATTATCTTTTACTCTGTTGTATGTCAAAGTACGGGCCATTCCTTAATATCACCTCGAAATTTGGCTTTAGTTTTTGGGAGATCTCAGAAGTAATTTTTATTTTGTTAGTATTCATCATGAATCCTTCTTTTTCGAAAGACTTTCGCTCTCTGAAAACTTGCGTTCATGAAAAATCGATGGGAAGAGAACTCACCCTTACAGAAACTATTAGAATCTGCAGATTCATCTTGTCTCTAGTGAGGCTCTTGTAACGCTTAAGAACTTCCGAAATTCTTCATAAGAACTCGGAGAATTTTAACAATTACATTGCCGACCTACATTGGACATTATCGATCGATGCAGATGGGTGGGCGAATCCACACACCCGGCACTTCAAGCATTTATTAATTAACTCGATCGACTTACATGTTTTATTCCATGTAAAATCAATATTTTCCACGCTTGCATTATCCAGCATGAGATAATTGCTGATGAATCAGCAGTAGCAAAGCGACATCAGAAATTCCTCCAATGTTTAGTACGGTTAAATCACGTCGCCGGCCGCATAATTCGATAATTACGGCAATCTGTCATGAATTTCCGTTGATATGCATGCCGGGCCGTTTGGTGCATGTGCAGCTAACGGAGAGCAAGTCTATATGCAGCCGGTCGGATCTATAAGCGGTCGACTGCGTCAGTTGCATTTGGTAAACAATTAGCGCGATACGAGTCCGGCTAATGAACTGATATGGGGCGGGAAGGGGGATTTGTATTAGAATTTATATACCGGCAGCGCGGGTAGCTCGTGATGACTTTCTCGGTGTTTGAGATCCCGTGTCATGTCGGCTAATAAATGACCATGTGAGGTGTAATAAGCGTGTTATGCATTCCAATTAAGGCTATTCTAAAGGCATAGTGAACTGGCTTGGCACAAGATGATGAAGACAAGTTATTCGTTGATTGAGTGTGAGATGGGAACCTAAAATAAATTGTTCTGGAGATACCAGAAAAAGAAAACGCTTGAAAGGATTTCACACGATGGATATTTTTTTTTTTTGGTAGAATCTCTCCAGACGAAGTTAAATTTCTTCTTGTTCTGGCATATTGTGATCATAATGGTTGACGATGGAATTTTATTTACAATGTTTTACCATATTATATTACATTAAAGTAAATTTTTGCAGAATTTTGAATTAATATAATTCAATATTTTATTATTTGTTCATTGTAGCCTTAAAAATGACGAGCGACTCATCAAAACATATAAAACATACATACATATAAAACTCCAAGTCAGCGTTTGCGTTGCTGATGAAAAATCAATAAAATGAGACCGTGCAGCCTAATTAACCAATGAAGATTCCGCCAACTAACTCTTTTCCAATTTTTCCCCCTTTCTAACCGTCCTAAGTATCACCTAATCCCATCTCTAACCCCGTTCCGATTTATCAAATTTCATCATCGCCTACGTACTTCGAAAGTAAACGTATTCCCTTGCCATCAACTTACCTCTTCAGCCACCATCGCCAGAAGCGACTCTTCCCTGGCCTACCAAGGAACTCCACAAAGCAATATATCCGGCGCTTTGTTCCGTGTGTTGTGCACGCAGTAACCTCGGAATTCGTCCCGGCGGTGCCCCAGAAACCAGACAATTAACATCAAACGGACGACAGCACGCCAAGAAGAACGAAGAAGACAAAGTAAGTTTAATTGGTCTCTTTCTTGCGCGCCCTCTGCGCCGCGCCATCAAAGATAGGACGAGGCGTCGAGGGAGGAAAAGAAGAGTTTCGCCTGAGGTCGTTTCGCCTTCGGTTGATGGTGCCGCCATCCCCGTCGTCACGTCGTAGCGATGCGACGGAGGGATCATCTGGAATCTTAATCGGGGTCAAATTGACTCTAGTAGGGAGTCCGTTAATTTAGTGCGACTCCCTAACGGAGTCAGGTTGACTCCCTTTGAGGGTTATCGCCTTGGTGCATCGGGAAAAGCGTGTGTGTGCCGTTTTTTGCGATAAAATTAGTTTTAACGAACACGATTTTAGCCAATAAGATGCCGCACACTTTTCTAAGATTTTTCATAAAATATATTATTGTATTTCGATGTTTGTAGTAAAAATAAAGCTTTGCTTACGAATAGAACTGACTCTCTTCTTTGTTACATTTTTGTTGTTTTTATACAGATTATCCGATGTAATTGGCACCCTATTGCTCCTATGATGTTGTTATTATTATTGCTACGTTATAGGTTACATTGCCATTGTTGTAAAGCTCGTATTTATATAATTAAGATGTATAAAAACTAAATAATTACTTAAATTCTTCTGAGGCTTCTGAGGTTATGACAAGCTTTAAAAAAGGCTTAAACACCTCGTTGGGCCGGCAACGCCAAAAAAATAAATTATCAAAAGCTAATTTGATGTTATCAGCTTTTTATTGTCAGCTTCTGAAACATTTTCTGATAAGGGAATTTCATCCGCGTTTCTATTTTTCAAAGCTTCTGATGGTATCTGTTGTCCCAAATTTCTTTCGGTAATTCTGAACGCAGTGAAGTGATAGGAAGGTCTCTTCTGAGGTTAATGCCAAACATAGTCTGATAAGGTGATTATTTGATACCAAAATGGAATGCTAGATTATTGAAGCTTCGCTCAGGAAAAGCAACTTCTTTCTAATATACTCTAGTTTTGACTACGATAAATCACTTGCTTCTATCGTACTTTGAATAACTTTTTCCTAAAATTCACTTTGAGCGAGAACAGTCACTTTAAAAAACAAAACACTAGTCAATTGACTATTGACTACAAAAGTAAATTTTTATAATATTTCAATGTTTATATAAGACCGCTTTACTCGATACAAAATAGTAAGATACAAACAATGTATTATATAAGTTACTGTAAAATGTTTAAAAACCAACTTTAATGTCTTTCGTGGCGAATAAGCTTTGTTTTGGAACAAGACGTCGATCTTGTTCCAAAACAAAGCTTATTGAAAGAAACATCCTTCATCACAATTACATTGTTATCTTCAACAATTGAAAGTTTACTTTTTCAATTCCCAATAACCAAATCTGCAAAAATTCGATGAGAACAAAACAACCGATAATAGCAAGGACAACAACCGCCATTCGATAAAACAACTTCGCTTCCACAGCTTTAATCAATTTCATTAGCCGTTTCCGTTTGTAATAATTTCAAACTTTTGCTTTGTCCTCTCGTATCTGCCTCCGAAATCCTTTGTCCTTTCGCTCTAACCGTCGTTTGTTTATAAAAGGCCATCAGCTCGTCGCTGCAGACCTTTTCCCAACGTTACTACGTAGCAACTCTCGCCACACAATTTCGCAGGATGCACGGCGTTCGCCGAGGTTTCGATTTAACGTTTTTTAAGCAAACATTAGCTTTGAAGACGGGTTTTACGAAATTGAGGAAAAAATTGAGTGAATGTTTAGAGGAAAGGATTTAAATCTAGTTTTGCAGGTATCGCTATGGTGGAGCTACTGTTCAATTATTTTCCCTTTTAATCCGTTCGCTCATGGATCCAAAAATATTCTTTAGCAAACTCTGAAAATAAATAAAATCATTTCTTGATTTTTAACAGATTTTTAGATCAGTTGTGCACACAATGTGTTTACGGTAAAAATAATAGGTTAGCAAATTGCCCTGTGGAGGGGACAAAATGATTTCGACGTTTAATAAAATAAAATAAAAAAAAATGTAAAATATTGCAAATAACCAAAAATTTAACTAAATAAAAATTCAAAAAAGGTTCAAAGAATATAAACGAAAAATTTATTTAAAATATAACGACCAAAAGAATCGTCGCAAGTTCCACATGTGAAGATACCTTCGGGATTTCTTCCTTAGATAAATTTTGTAGTTACAACTACTTTTATACATATCTCATTTTCGCAAACATTCTTTCCAGAATTGCCAACTAAAAAAAGACCACAATTCTCGGCCATATTATTATGCCGCCGGCTTAACGGCGTAAAGTTGAAAAGTTTTGGACGTATAGTGTCACCCCAGACGCTCTTTATGGCGGTTAAATTTATCTTCCGGCATTAATACGATGTTCCTCGCGTGTTTATACACTAATTTCCCCAGCTGCATACGTACGGAAACGTTTACACAAAACAAAACATTGGTGTTATTTTAATTGCATAAAATACTTCACATTGTGCTCTCTGTAGCTGTGTATTTTGCGCACATCTACATATACGTACGTGTGCATAACTATGTAAACCAACAGCCGTTTGTCCTGTTGAAATGATAATAACAGTTGGTAACAGTTGTTTCGGCGAATAAGAGCGCGTATATTATACGCGTGTATCGTTACTTCGATGACCTGCGGCGGAGAGCTCTAGTATCTGAGTACTTGTAGTTACAAAAAAAAATTGGAAGGATGAAATTTAAATTCATTTTTGACCCTTCAAAACATGTTACGTTACCTTTTATACTAAACACGCTTCTCCTTTGTGTTCCAGTACAACATCAAAAAGAAAGAAGAAGTTGTCGACGCGTTTCAGGAAGAACCCAATCCTCTAATGCGCAAGAAGAAGACACCCGAAGAACTGGCGCGGGAAGCCGAGGCCGAGGACGAAGACGAGTTTACAAGTGAGTGCATGGCTAGATTGTCAAAGATGAAAAAACGCTGCAGCATAATGTAGTCAAGCGGTAGTTGTAGGAAAGCAATTTGACCAGGATACCAAAAAATAACGATGATAAATCCTAGAAGACACGTTACAGAGTCTTTGAAAACAATCAAAACCCTATTCAAGCACCCCCTTAATTCTATTCATTGATTAAAAGTAGTAATCAATTAGTAGTTTTATAACTTTAGTAGGAGAAAAGCACTTATTTTTAAAACTTTTTCGATTATTGTAGTATATTTAGTACAATGGCCAATAGAAAGTTAGATTGTCTGTAAACGCAATTGTTACATATTGTAATTTTTCGTATAGGTACAAGTTTAAGGATCTAGAAAAGAAAAATGTACCATGACGCGTAACCGTTGCTTTAAAGGAAACAATAATAATTATTAACAACGAATTTTGTACCTAGTTAGATAGATATTGTTTATGATATTTAAATGGGACCAAAAGATTAGTTGAAAGAAATTAGTTCACCTGACTGAAATTATAGTCTTATACATTAGTTCTTCATAAATGTCAGTAAACAATTGCATATGTACATCAATATAACTTTCTAAAGCTTTTTCCACAAAACGAGAGCTTTTTTAAACTTTTTCGTAGTTATATAAAGCCAATTAGCTTCAATTTACATATATAGTTTTTAGGGTATTTTATATATTTAAAGGATAAATATTTCCACAATTTCAATTATATATAATGAATTATCAAGTCAATATATGTGTCAATCATTTTTTCTAGATGTACTTTTTGAGCTATTCTATATGTTTAAATTCGAAAAAGTAGTTATATACTAGTACCAACTGCTCGAATTAAAACATTTTTGGTTATAGCATTTTGAAATTAATGCGGATTGTACACTTGCGAGATTTTTCAAAATCCATCCAACGAAAAATGTTTTAATGAAAGCAAGTTTCGTCGAAAAAAAAAAATATTAAAAAGAATTTTATCCCCATAACAATATTTAATGATCTACATAATATAGTTGTGATGTTTGATACTAATCTATATTTTATTATACCCTTTTAAACTGTTGACTAGTCTTTACACGATCGTAAAAATTTGTTAAGAATGTTAATGTCCTTTTTACATATTTGCTAGAGAATTGTAGAACCTGTTATTAAACCTGAAGTTATAAAATCACACTATTCCGATAAGCAAATTTAATGTTATAAATATATATCCTATTGTTAATCTCACTAGATCTAATAATCTAATCTAATCTAATAATTATTTTATGTATACAGGGGATTCCAATTTAAACATTATAAAAGAACTCTGTATATACGTTAATTACTTAAGTGTTTTGTTGTGATTTTTTTTTCTTCTGATAATCTTTTATTTTATTTTTTTTTGTTGTTACCACCTTTTTGGCACAATTACAATATACCACCACTTATATCCACACAGGCCTAAAAAATAAATACGGACACATTTTTCGATGAGTTATGCGTTAATACTGATGATATATTGCGTGACTTATTATAGAATTTTTTTTAGAAAACCGCCCATACATACCAAATATAGAAAGCAAGGCGTATTGCCAAAAATGAATCCAATTATTTTTAAAAACACAGCATGAATTCTCTTGACTGCCTTTGCGTATCTTGTATTTCTTGTATTATTATATACAGTGAAGTCCTAAAGTACCTTCCTAATTGCTAACCTTTGAACGACCGACACCAACGTTTTTGGGAAGAAACAGATCGATTTCTATTTTTTGTAAGCTAACCTTTGATGTTATCGGAAGCTCTTGCTTCCGGTTCCATGGGAAGTGAAGTCAACTTTTTTATTTTAAGCAGAACATCCTAGATATTCTTACATTTTTGGAAAAAAGAAGAGAAAAACGAATCCGATGATACCACATATGTTATACAGTGTGAATAAAATAAAATTTGGATTTTTACATATATATATACCGACAAAAAAAATTAGTAGATTTAAATCGGGAGATATCAGTGGCCAACCTCGTCGTCCTTCCTGGATAAGCATTATTTAAATAATTTCGCACGTTTCTTTTTAAATGCGCAGGAGCACCATCTTGTTGGAATATAACCTACCTCCTAAATTCTACTTCTCCCAATTAATTATCGTGGTTTGGTAAAATTCAAAATATTTCAGAAAAGATTTTGATTTTATATAGATGAAATTACGACTTTTCTAAAAATTCTTTTCGCCAACTTCAATTACTTCAAAATGATTCGAGTCTTAGCAAAGTTAGATTTCGCCCTATCTACGCTGCCAGTTGTCATGAATTTAGTATGAAATCTTTTCTAATATTCATCTATCCGGATAGGGTTCATTAAATATTCTTTTGGCTTCGTAATAATTGAGGAAAAAATGGAGTGAATGTTTAGAGGAAAGGATTTAAATCTAGTTTCGTAGGTGTCGCTATGGTGGAGTTACTGTTCAATTATTTTTCCTTTTAATCCGTTCGCTCAAGGATCCAAAAATATTCTTTAACAAACTCTGAAACTAAATAAAATCATTTCTTGATTTTTATAACAGATTTTCAGATCAGTTCTACAATGTGTTCACAGTAAAAATGATAGGTTAGCAGATTGCCTTGTGGAGAGGACAAAATGATTTCGACGTTTAATAAAATAAAAAAAGACAATGTAAAATATTGTCAATAACCAAAAATTTACCTAAATGAAAATTCAAAAAAGGTTCAAAGAATATAAACGAAAATTTATGTAAAATATAACGATCAAAACAATCGTCGCAAATTCCACATGTGAAGATACCTTCGGCATTTCTAAAATTCTTTTCGCCAACTTCAATTACTTCAAAATGATTCGAGTCTTAGCAAAGTTAGATTTCGCCCTATCTACGCTGCCAGTTGTCATGAATTTAGTACGAAATCTTCTCGAATATTCACCTATCCGGATAGGGTTCATTAAATATTCTTTTGGCTTCGTAATAATTTCGCCCAAATTCATCAAATAATAAAATATAGAGGAAAACTAAAAAAACAAGCATATTGTCTACCAAAAACTTTAGGACTTCACTGTATAATAGGATGATGTAAATCAAGCGCGCACTATGATAGGTAACTTTATTTTTGTAGATTCAAAAATCTAATCAAAAATGAATCTACATCGTCAGTCAAATTAGCATTTTTTCTATCGATTACAATGGTGAAAAGAACAATTGAACATCGCGTTTTTTGAAAAATAAAAGGACCTAAACTAATGCAAGACCAACTGAGGTTGCTATGGAAACAAATGATAGTAGGCAACAACAAAATAAAAATGTGTTCGTGTTAAAGCCACTAATTCACTACTACAGAAAGTGTTCGAAAACACCTCCCCGTTCCCTAATTTGAACACTTTTCAATAGGAACCTGCCATCTATTTGATGTAGTTCGTCCTGAACTATATTTTTGAAAGCCTCAACATTATCATACCGTCCGAATATATACAAAAAAATCGGGAGGGGTCACAAATCATCATTTGTTTCCATTGCAACCTAAGATAGCTCCCTTATTTTTTATCCAAATAAATCTTTCATAAAAAAAATTTAATATACAGGGTATTCCATTTAACAAATATTATTTTATCTACAAATTTAAAAAACGCGATGTTCAATTGTTTTCCAATTTCATCAGTGCAAGAAATGCTATTAGTTTACTAATTTGGCCAATGGCGTAACCTCAAAAAAAGAGAAGTTATCAATGGTGCCCACTTAATTTAGATCATTTCGTAGTTTGCAACTTTCTGGCTGCCTCTTCCTATCTTTCTCGTTCTGTTTTGAAATTCTATTGATGTATTTTTAGTTTTTACTTGCTGGTTTACTATTTATCTAAATGTTCTCTGAATGTTGTCGTATATTTTGTGAATTGTGTCAAAAGTTGTTCTTTTATATTTACGTTTTATACTTAAGTTTTTTTTATATTTTACTCCACATTTATTACCTATTTTCGATGTAATTGTTAATGAATGCATCTAATAACATCCTGTAGATCAATGAAATAAAGTATTAGGACGCTATAACTCATTTACTCTCGCTGCTAAGATTGATCAGATTTCCATCAGAACAAATTAATAAGCAACATTATATAGACTTGCTTATATATTCATTTCTGAGAATGATTTCCACTATTTAATTAGTAAAACTATCGCAGATCAGCATTAGCAAATAAAACCGCCCAACTTTAGTTGAGAATAATTAATAAAAGAGAACTACACAAATTAGTCCAGCTATTACTAGTTATTAGATACATTTATTACGATTAAACAAACAGTGCTTTGTAATTTAAACGAATGTTATAATTTCTTGATAATAAGATGGTGCTACTTAATGGCTTTCGTTAATTGAGCCTCACAGCTTCAAAAATCATATTACTTAGACGTAAAATTATATATTTCAAGTTCAATGTTCGTAGCTGTTTCAAATTTAATAGCACAATTAAAAATTAATTCATATTAGCACCTAACATATTTATAGCCGTCAGATCTAAATGTTTTCAATGTAATAAAATACAGCAAATATTTACCAATTTCAAAAAACGATTATTACATGCAATCAGCACAGCAACAACAACTGAACTAAAATGTTTTCTGGGAAAATTTTGCTCAACAAAGTTTTTCGGGTTGATCACAAAGAATCGAATTTGCGCCATTTTGAAAATTAGAACCTCTTGCTTAAGAGAAAGAGCAGTAGAGTAGCATTTTGAGATTTTACGAATCAATAACCTGTTTTCCACATCTTCAGATTTATCTAAGTTTGAAGTATCTTTACAGCTAAGGTAGCTGTAAAATATGGGGAAATATGAACAGTTTTAAATTAAATGGACGGAACTGTATCCATGCGGTATTAGAATTACGTTCACGTCGCGTATAAAAATTTATATGCATGACACACCATCTTTATTAGACCTATGAAATATGCCTTTATTGATGTCGACGTATCGTATCTTTTACGGTATTAAATTACAAAGTATTCTTCGCCATTTTCCTTCGAAAATGACGTAAAACTTGATGCGTTTTAACGTTTTATTTAGTATTTAATATTATTTTTAAGATGAGTACCATTTTCTTTATATTTTTTTGATGTATTCCTTTCCTTAATAGTTTCAAACAAAAATATATGAGTTGTTTTTTATTATATCCTCGTTTGTTTACTTTTATTTTCCTCTGGTGTATTTGTTCTACGTCCTCCATTTCACATGGTTGACTATGTGTAAGTGCTTTGTTTGTTACGTGTGTGTTTTCCTTGATGTTACACAGCTTTTAAACAAACATTGTTGAACTTCTTGCTTCCGCATATTCATGCTCCTGCTTTAATACCTTCTATATTTCTTTTTTTCTCAAGTACTGGATTTTTTTACAATTAATATCATATTTTAGGGATTGATGAATTACATTTTTTTTGAATTTAAATAATTTGCTGTTGCTTCATAAGCTTACAGGGTGCAAAAAATTTAAGGAAATCTTTATTTACATCTCGTCCCATTTAATTTTATGTTTTTCAATAAGCTCAATTGAGATCTTCTATTAATAAATAATTTCAGGCTTATTACCAAGCATTACTGCTAATATCTACGCTGTCACTAACTTCACAAACTTACCAACTGCATATTCCTCTAAAATTAATTTTAAAAGCAACGTAATTGTTGATAATTACATTCGGGGAGGTACATTTGCAGTATTTTTCTACAAATAGTACGTATCATACATAAAATATATTTCTCCGATAGCAAGGACTGTGGCGTAGTATGGCAAACAACGCAAAAGTATCGGCATACTCCGCACCACACAAGTTCAAGAATTCAATTAATCCGAAACAGCCGTTTCGAGGATGCGTGCGTTTGACATTTTCAATTGTTCATCAAAAACTACATTTTGCAATGTACCTTCTAATTTGTTAATACAACAACTCGTTGCTAACATTGCCAGCTTCGCATTTGCCGCAATTTTATACCTTAAAAATTTATTACAAGGATAATTCTTTCAAATTAGGAAGTAAAAGTGAATAGGAAGCCCCCTATTTCCTCCTATTTCCTTTTCATTTCTTGTACAATCTGGTAATGGCCACAATTTAAAATTTTTCTCGGAATGTGTTTGTTTCCCTACCTATCTCTTCGATTCGTCCTTACGCTATTTTTCCTGTGTTGTGTGATTGTCATATTGTACGTTTCCGTAGTACCGTTTTAACTGTATATACCCTTTTTTTCCATTTTTCAGAGCTGAAGAACACGATAGAAACACAGGTTAACGAGTTGAAGTCTCAGATAGAAAGTAAATGCGTGATGCAATGAATTTTGGGGAGAAATAGAGACATCCAGAGACAAACATGGGTTTTACTGCGCCTTGATATCCGACACATCACGACTCAGAGAGAATACATTCAACATTTTTACATTATACTTATATAAAAATTAAATAATAACGTAGCGATTGACAAAAGAATATTATAGCGTTTTTTATAGGGTAAACTCAAAACGATCATAATAATTATAATAGTTGGTACAAGGTATAATATTTATTATTTTAGGAAGGTCATCAAAAAAAAATAAGCATAAATTGCAAAAATTTACAAGGAAATTAGCGAAACCTGTGATCAATTCTAGTAGTCTGCGTATTCTTAGCTCGTTTATTTCGTTTCCGTCGCGTTGTGATGAATGATGACGTATTGTCCCGTGATGTTAGCGCAGCAAAACTGCCAACGTTTAGAAAACAAAAAAAAAATATTTTAAAAAAGAGACTGCGATAAAAATAACAGAAATTAAAAAAAAAACAAATAACACAAAAATATTATCGTGACATCATGGCAAAATTTACTAGCTAAAATCGACATAATAATAATAACTTTATTATATTATTACGTATATATATATCGTAGTGGAATAATATGATATATTGTGTGTATAAAATAATAAATATATTTAGAATTAAATCAACTAATCGATAATACATATAACAATAATAAAAATTAAGTACAGCGAATGATATCTGTATATGCCGTTGTCACGTAATACTTTTGTATTTAAAAAAAAGGTATATATATATACATAGTTGTAATACATACAATGTTTTTTGCGAAATAATGTTATTTGATTATCAAATTAATTGATAAAAAAAAAAATTGAGAAAAGCGGAAATTATTGTAATTATTACATATTATAGATAGGCATAGTTTTTAACTTATAAATTATTATATAGTCCCTTAATTTTTTTACATTTGTTCATGACGACATAAGGAAACATACTAAATAAGAATACTAGAGAAAAATTCGTCGATTTGTTCCTTTAGCCTTGTTCTTATTCCATTAGAGGATCATTTCATTCTCTTCTTTTTGGATTAACTAGGCGTTCGCAAATTTATTTCTTTAGAAAGTAATTTACTAAAATCAGAGAACTACAAAAAAAAATAATGGGATAACTACTATACACATGACAAAATTCACATATTTCCAAATACACTGCCCTTTCCAACCCTTTTTGGCTAACGAACAACTTTCTCAAAGTCCTTGGATCGTCATCCAAATTCCTCTCAATAAGAATATTTTTGTCGATGTTCATTCTTGAAAGCCTTCAATGTTACTTGTGTCTATGCTTTATCACCTTTACAATGGTCCTTTTCTACAAATCTATTGAAATATATGTATCTATCCTTTTCTTTTTTCTATACGATTCTGATATTTCACAAATCGACGAGGATTTATTAGATATAATCTGCAATAGTTTTGATGGAATTAAGTGGGTGTCTTTTGTATCATAAAATAAAAATTATCACTAAAATAAATTTACAAAGTTCAAAACAAAAAACAGAGAACAGCAAATTTTTCATATATTAAACTCCTTTATGATAGATCTGTTAAACGCAAGCTATCTACGCTAGAACAATAATAAAAAATTATCTTGTGATAATTAATCATTTCGAAAATAATTTGGCTTGTGATAAATTAAATCACCCCAGTACCAATCATTAAAAAAAATTGATTAAATAAAATATTCTAAAGACCAAAAGATTGCTTATGCTTAAATATAAATTTGGCCAAGTTTATCTTCATCAATGCACGTTATTGCTAAATCTTGAAATACGAAGACACCGTTTTGCCTAAATGATAATGCTGGAAGCGAGACATTTTTTCTGTAAAAAAAAATAACATTCACCGACGAATTACATGTGCCTTACAAAATTACCAAAGAATTCTTGTTGTATAAACGACTCCCTTAACATTTGAAACTTAAACTTAAAGGGAAGGTTTTTTGGAGCACCTCCTACTCTGCTGTCGTCTACTATGTACAGGCTAATATAAACTTAAAATCTGTCAAACCTTCTCTCTGCAAAAAAAATCGTTTCTACCAACTGTAAGAACTAACGAAAATAACTATTATTATTTAAAAAAACCATTTCGAAATTTAGTTTGATAAAAATTTCCTCAAGTGATGCTCTTTTTAAAATAGTGAAAATATGAGAATCGATATGGAAACTGATGATATTGTTTTTTTTTTTTTTTTCACCGAACCCTTTTATCCAAAATCTTACTTCTAAAAATCTTCTTCGCAATTTTTCCAAAAAAGCAAAATGTTTCGATGTCAACTTATAAGCTTTTTTTTTTTTTAAATCGATGTTGCATGCAATTATTACTGGTATATATAACATATATGTATATGGGATTGTTGTTGTTTTCTTGTTGTCTCTTTGCGAATAACTGTCTCTGAACTATTACACTCGTTCTATAATAATGACCAAATTTTTTTAGATGTTCGTGTTAATTGAATTATATACAATGAGGATACATCTGAAACCAAACAAAAAACAAACATTGAAACGTAGTGATCTCTTCGGGACAATGTTGCCAAATCTGCGTAAATAATGCGAAATGGCAGAAGAGATTACTACGTTGGCTACATTGTGGCTTTATATTCTGCACAGCTTCTTTCAAATTTCTAAGCACGAGGCTACTCATTAGATGGATTAGCTCTCTATATCTTTCTATCAACGTCTATAATTCTATATATCTTTATCAGCTTTGTTATGATCTTACTTTCTAACTGTTCCCCTTCCCAAACAAGTATATATGTGTCAATTATGTCATATATTCATAATAGTCTATTTAAACCATTTCACTACGTAGTTGCTCTATTATCTTATCGATTAGCATCTTAGCTGGGTGAGACGAAAATTTTAAAGATTCGTACAGGTATGTACTCTATCTTATTCTAAGTGTTTGCATCTGCGTTTTAGCAAAAAAAAAAAACAATAGTCGGTGTGGCATTAAGTGTCGTTGTTCAACGTTATCTTCTTTGATCAATTTCTAAACTTCTGTAATTGTTATTAAATGTATATATGTACGTACTTCCATATTCTTCTATATGTAATTTTTGGCAAAACGCATTTAATGTGAATTTTCGATATTTAATACATGTATGTAGAGTGATATATTTATATAGAAAACTGGAATTTGGGTGAATAAAAATTTTACCTGTAGTACCAACTGTTAAACGAAGAAAAAATACAAAAGTAAAAAAACAAACAATTCAAAGAAAACGAAACATACGTACCAACCTAATTAATAAAATTACACCAAACTTACGTAGATGCATTATTGTTGATAATCGTTAAAAATTGTTTTTTCTTCTATTGTTTTTCTTTCGATTTTTCTTACTAATGTAAATTAAACAAAAAACACGCGAATGCAAAACAATGCAATGACGTAGTTTATGTAAAGTAAAATAGTTATTGTTGTAATAAAATGGTGGTTAAGATTAGAGGTACCGCGGGGAATTTTTGGATTAATGTTCTGGTAAATAATGTTGTAAATCGTTACCCTGTAATTCCCATTGGTGGCCTCGCTTACCATCTAAATGTGACATTATAAGCAATGTTTAAAGTAAACTTAGAATCTAGTGTGTGATATATTGATTAAATAAAAAATTTAAATTAGGACGTACGTTTTTAGAACTGTTTTGGTAAACATAGTCAAACTGTATAATCTTGCGTGCTGTAGAATAATCTATATACTTTAGATCTTGAGGCACGTAATTAGAAGCACATTCTAGATACCAATGTTACGCGTGCTCCTAATTATTGCCAAATTATCTACTTGTCTGCCTATTATAAAGGAATGTTCCGTAACTCTTAGTTAAAATTTAACTTGACTGTTATTTTTAATTCGTTTTATATATGGTGCATCCTTTTATAATATGGCAGATCTCGTCTTTTAACGTAAAACAATTTTTGTCGCCGAAAATTCCCTAAATTCCCCAAACGAAAATAATTTAATTTAACCTCTTACTAAAATTAGCAACTTCTAAATTACTGGAGACAACGACACATATATGTATATTATAATTATATTATATAAAAAAAAAATAGTCTTATTATATAATAACTACTGATAGTCTGCAAGATGAGATCCCTAAAATGATGATACCTATATCCTAGTACTACTACTACTACTACTATCATTATCATTACTAAATACTTAACTATAACTAAAAAAAAAACTTATTATCAGCTCATTATTACATACTACTTGTTATATCCTACGGCGTGAATGTTACACATTTCCAAAGAGCGTCGATATTCGAAGATTCGACGTACGCCACTGGTATAAACGTCAATCGCGTTTGACGTTATCATCGCGAGATGGCGCCGTGGTCGTTTCTTTTCGCGAATCTTGGAATAATCCCGCGCTAAATGAGAAATTTCACTAGTTCTTATAATAGAAGTGAAAAATGATGTGGAATTTCCGTTAATAAGAGAAAAAAAAAAAACAAAAGAGAAATCGGAGCTTTTTGCTTTATAAAGTGACGTCAGCGTAAACGCTAGTGATACATGCAAAGTAACCAAAAATTAAATTAAAAACAAATTAAGATTAAAAAGAGGTATTGAAACTAACCATCATCGTTTTAATTTATGAAGTGCGATGGAGAATATTCAAAATGAACACTTGTTGCTTATTTTATTACAATTGGCACAATTGGCAAATATTAATAATATTACCAACTTGTAAAATGCAAACTTACCACTAACTCTCGGTTTTTTTATTTTTAATTTTTTTTAATCTCGCTAACTTGGTTAATATACTCGCTTAATGTTTATAAATAATTTAGGAATTTATTCATCAACTGATCATGATCCTACCATCATAAAATATTTCTCCTCGCTTTTATAAATCTTATATACCATTCGATATTTCAAGCAAACATCCAGTTTGAACATTCCCCAATCCTAACCACTCATAAATGTGATCAATGTTGTATTATTGATTAAACCAATATATTAATATTCGCAAATATATATAATATTGTATTGTAGATATTGTTGTTGATTCGAAAAAGAATGTTTAGTTTTCTATTTGTCTCCGCGTTACACACAACAAAAAAAAAAAAACAATACAAACGCAACAAGCGCCATTTTATCACAATTTCTAAATCTCGATTATCACAAAAAGAAATTAAATATTAGAAATCGATAAACAATCAGCTTAAAATATTACAACTCTAACAAAATTATCTTTTCTAATGCCGGCATTTTCTAGAACGAGCATAAAATGGCGCCTGTGTCATACAAGCGACGACATTGATGATACGGATGGAACTACGGAGACAATGTAGTAGCCTTTTGTATTTATACACTTATTAACGATCCATTGTTTCATGTGCAATGAGACAAAACACGTTTGTAGAATCCAGAGTACCTCTAGATAGTTAAGGCTGTTCACGTTGTTATATAATATTAATGAAAAATTAAGTAAATAAGTGAAACAAGATGAAAAAATAAATGATGCAAAGAAAACATATGAAACGAAATTAAACTGAAACCGTTCAAAACAAACAAATAACTGTAGCAAACAATATACTACGTGAAGTAAGAGGAACAAAAATTAGAAACGAACAATAAGAAGA